>BHEV01000491.1:0-12689 GCA_004319985.1 Emydocephalus ijimae
GCGTCGGCGCCGTCCTCAGCCACACCATTCCGGATGGGAGAGAAGCGCCCATCGCCTTCTTCTCCAGGACACTCACCAAACTGGAGTGGTACTATAGCCAGCTGGACAAGGAGGCCCTAGCTATCGTCGCAGCAGTAAAGAGGTTCCACGAGTACCTCTATGGCCGCACCGTCACAGTCATCACGGACCACAAGCCGTTGCTGGGCATCTTGGCAGGGAACCGGGCCACCCTGAACATCCTTTCGCCCAGAATGACGAGGTGGTCCGAATTCCTTGCCGCCTACAGCTACCGGCTCACACACCGACCCGGTAAGACTATTACACATGCAGACGCTTTGAGCCGCTCACCGCTGCCCGACCTAGACACCGACCCAGCACCCACAACAAGCACCCTCAGCATAGAGACTCTGCCCGATCTACCCATAACCGCGTCAGACATTTCCCGAGAAACCAATAAAGACAAACATCTGGTGTGGGTACTACATTGGGTAGAGAAAGGGTGGCCGGAAAAGGACAAAGATGAAGCATTTTAAACATTCCGGAACCGGCAAACGGAACTGTCGCTGCAAAAAGGGTGTGTACTGTGGGGAGATAGGGTGGTTATCCCCAAAAAACTGCAAGGGAAGGTATTGGGGTTGTTACACGAGGGGCCCCAGGCATAGTCAGAACAAAAGCCCTGGCCAGGAGTTACGCTTGGTGGCCAGGGATGGACAAGCAAATCGAGGCCTGGGTGGCAAGGTGTCAACGCTGCCAGGAAACCAGATCAAGCCCTTCCATGGCACCGGTCCTGGAATGGGAAACCCCTAGGGGACCCTGGTCTAGGATCCACATAGACTTTGCCGGGCCCACCAAGGGGCCTACATTCTTGGTAACGGTAGATGCTTACTCCAACTGGCTGGAGATAAGCAACATGAAATCCACCACCACAGAGGCCTTGGCCAAAGAACTGTGCAAACTATTCGCAACCCACGGCCTCCCGGACGTCATCGTGTCAGACAAGGGGCCCCATTCACCTCACTAGAATTTGAAAAATTCCTCACGGAACGGGGCATCCGACATGCACTAACACCTCCGGCTCATCCGGCGGTGAACGGAAGGGCGGAACGGATGGTCCAATTCATAAAAAAAAACCATCCAGAAAATCGAACACGGGGAAATCCAAGACAAAATAAATAAAATGCTTTTTATCCAACATATAACCCTGAACACAACAACAAACAAAAGCCTGGCAGAGCTACTGATGGGGAGGAAATTAAGGTCCCCACTCGACAGACTACACCCCACATACAACCCGGAAAAACCCCCAAACTCCTCCAGCAAGCACCGGGTTTTTTCGCCAGGCGACGCTGTCTACGCGAAAAACCTAACGGGGGACCCACTATGGATACCAGCAACCATAACCCAACTAACAGGCCCCCACTCGTACCGGCTGCAGACAACCTACGGACGAGCGTGGAAATGCCACATTGATCAAATAAGATCAAGAATGGCTACAAGAAACACAACCGACATGCAACCAGACACAGAAAATCCCCTTAACACAAACCAAGAGGGGAGGGAATACCCCAGGAACCAAATCCCAGAAGAAAGCCAAACATACTCACCAGCAAGCAGCCAGCTCGAAGGCTCACCAGGGAGAAGCAGCCAGGCCAGCTCGACCAGCCTGGAAAGACCGGGCAGGAGTGGTGAGAACCGCAGCTCAACCAGCCTGGATAGACCGGGAGGGAGCTGTGACAAGCAGCCCGGCAAGGCCTACCAAGCGGTTCCATCGACGAGGACGGGAGACACAGAGAACCCGACCGAACCGGCCAGGACCCAACCAACGACTGACCTGCGCAGGTCCAGTAGACAAGTGCGGAGCCCCGCCTACTTACGGGACTACGTTACGTAGGACTGAACCAAGAGGGGAGGGGTGTTCTGTACCTTATTTACATTCTTGAAACCCCACGCTTTGATTAGTCAAAGCGCAGGGTAATCTGATTGGTCTAGCGAGCCGCACTGATTGGCCCGCTGATCTCCCACGATTGGCGGATACGAATCGCGGGAGATTCAAAGTGGTGCCATTGGCCGCGGCCACCGCAGCTTGAGAATAAAAAGGCGCAAGTTTTCCCTTGGAGCCAGATTCGGTTCCGGGGGCTTAATAAAGAGTTGAAACCATAGTCACTGCCTCCTGGTCTTCTTTCCCGATGGACACGACAGTATCCCAAATTACTTTGCACATTTTTGCCAGTTTTATAAAATGCAGCTATGGAGGTTACATACCAGAGACAGAAATCTATACAAGAAAGGAAGCTTATTAATAGAATAGAATAGAATAGAATAGAATAGAATAGAATAGAATAGAATAGAATAGAATAGAATAGAATAGAATAGAATAGAATAGAATAGAATAGAATAGAATAGAATAGAATAGAATAGAATACCTTATTGTTATTGCATTCCATGAATACAATGAAATTTGAAAGCTACTCCAGCACAGTGCCCCAAACACCACATCACAATCATACTACAGAGTATTTAAAAATTAAAATAATGATAATAATAGGACTAAATCACAAATGCACTATTTGATTCAAGACAATTACTGCCTTTGAAAAAAAACTGCTTCAAATACTTCCACAGTTGATGCTTTTTCCTTTGGAAACTTTTGTGTCTTCCAAAAATAAATACAGTTAACATTGTTTTGTTTCTTAACTTTGATTTTTTAAATTCTGCATTTCCCGCTATGTCTGTAGATTGAATGTCATCCATACTTCACTCAACCCAAACTTTTAGACTTCTGCAAATTGCATGATATTGTTCCTGTTGGGTACAGTCCACTAGGCACATCAAGAGATGAACGCTGGTAAGTTTGTGCATTAAAGATGAGGAGGGGAAGGGAAAGAGGATGAGTAATAAAGCAAATGAATTAAAGGATTTATGGTTTAATGCTAATGCAACTTTGTGACCAAAGCAGAGAAACAGAAATAAAGAATGTTTTGTCATGGATCAATGGTAATGTTCCATCACTGAGATTGACATGGCAATTCTATGTAAGTGAAAAGAGAAGTAAATGTGAGGTAAATCATCAAAGTAGAAGTGCTCCTGGACTACTCATGCTAGCAAAGCAGAAAGTTGAGTGGTGGGGAGGATGATAGCTCTAACATGTTCCTGATCCATCCTCACTGAACCCCTTTTTTCTTATGACGGCTGACAATGCCCGACTAATAGAGAAGGAGAGAGGGATCAGTTCTCAAATTAAATGTCTTGCAATTTCTCCTTTCTCTACAAGACCTGTTTTATTTTAATGCTACAGCCATCAGAACATAGCCTCAGTTAAATGGGCTCATTTTCCTGATAATCACAAAGCTTATTTTATTTTCTAATGAAAATAAGAGTGTAAACAAGGATCAAGAGTAGGATAGACACCTGATTTCAAAATCGCATTTTGATTGATTGATTACAGGTGAAACTCGAAAAATTAGAATATCGTGCAAAAGTTCATTTATTTCAGAAATGCAACTTAAAAGGTGAACCTAATATATGAGATAGAGTCATTACATGCAAAGCAAGATAGTTCAAGCTGTGATGTGTCATACATAATTGAGATGATTATGGCTTACAGCTCATGAAAACCCCAAATCCACAATCTCAGAAAATTAGAATAGTGTGAAAAGATGCAATATTCTAGGCTCAAAGTGTCCCACTCTAATCAGTAATTAAGCCATAACACCTGCAAAGGGTTCCTGAGCCTTTAAATAATCTCTCAGTCTGGTTCAGTAGGAATCACAATCATGGGAAAGACTGCTGACCTGACAGTTGTGCAGAAAACCATCATTGACACCTTCCATAAGGAGGGAAAGCCTCAAAAGGTAATTGTAGAAGAAGTTGGATGTTCCCAAAGTGCTGTATCAAAGCACATTAATAGAAAGTTATGTGGAAGGGGAAAGTGTGGAAGAGAAAGGTGCACAAGCAGTAGGGATGACCACAGCCTGGAGAGGATTTTCAGGAAAAGGCTATTCAAAAATGTTGGGGACTTTCACAAGGAGTGGACTGAGGCTGGAGTCAGTGCATCAAGAGCCACCACACACAGACAGGACCTCAAATGTCGTATTCCTCTTGTCAAGCCGCTCCTGAACAACAAACAATGTCAGAAGCGTCTTACCTGGGCTAAAGAAAAACAGAACTGGTCTGTTGCTCAGTGGTCCAAAGTCCTCTTTTCTGATGAGAGCAACTTTTGCATCTCATTTGGAAACTAAGGACCCAGAGTATGGGGGAAGAATGGAGAGGCACACACTGCAAGATGCTTGAAGTCCAGTGTGAAGTTTCCATAGTCTGTGTTGATTTGGGGAGCCATGTCATCTGCTGGTGTCGGTCCACTGTGCTTCATTAAGTCCAGGGTCAATGCAGCCGTCTACCAGGAGATTTTGGAGCACTTCATGCTTCCTTCCGCAGATGAGCTTTATGGGGATGCTGACTTCATTTTCCAGCAGGACTTGGCACCTGCCCACACTGCCAAAAGCACCAAAACCTGGTTCAATGACCGTGGGATTACTGTGCTTGATTGCCCAGCAAACTCGCCTGACCTGAACTCTATAGAGAATCTATGGGACATTGCCAAGAGAAAGATGAGAGACATGAGACCGAACAATGCAGAAGAGCTGAAGGCTGCTATTGAAGCATCCTGGTCTTTCATAGCACTTCAGCAGTGCCACAGGCTGATAGCTTCCATGCCACGTCGCATTGAGTTAGTAATTGCTACAAAAGGGGCCCAAATCAAGAACTGAGTACATATGCATGCTTATACTTTTCAGAGGTCTGATATTGTTCTGTGTGCAATCCTTGTTTTATTGATTGCATGTAATATTCTAATTTTCTGAGATTGTGGATTTGGGGTTTCATGAGCTGTAAGTCATAATCATCACAATTATGACACATCACGTCTTGAACTATCTTGCTTTGCATGTAATGAGTCTATTTCATATATTAGTTTCACCTTTTATACTTCTCACTTTTAAGTTGCATTACTGAAATAAATGAACTTTTGCACATATTCTAATTTTGAGTTTCACCTGTATAAGTTAAATAATTTGACCCTGATCATTTGTGCTTCAAGTGAGAACTCCAAGTTGATTTGTTCAATGATCCATTGGTTGCTTTATTGGCTGCCCATGATATCCTTCAGAGTCTTCTCCTACAGTTCAAAAACTCAATGCTCTTCATCATCCTGTTTCTTAAAGTCCAACTTTTGCTTCCATAGACTGTCATAGGGAATACCATGGTTTGCACAATTCTGATATTTCTAGGTATAGATACATTTAAGTATTGAAGCAATCCATCACTTTGATATCTTCATTGTCAATTCTAAGGTTGGTTGTTCTATCTGCTATCATTAATTGGATCTTATATGTAATTTTAATTCCATTATTTCATGTACTCTTTGACTTTTAATATTAAGGCTTGCAAATCCTGTGCTATTAGGGTAGTGTCATTAGCATAGCACAGGCTATTGATATTTCTTCCCCCTGTTTTAAACCACAGCCATCTTCTTTCAATCCAATTCCCTTAATACAGGGGTGGGCAATTAATTTCTGTCAGGGGCCACATGGAAAATCAGATCTGCGTTTGAGGGCCGAACCAATTTTATAAAAGGCCATTATTTTATTTTTTATTTTTATTTCTTTGCGGCCCGGTACTTGGGGACCCCTGCTCTATGCACTCGAAGGTGATTTCGAACTGGAAGGGGTTGTAGAAAGGCGAAGGGTTGTCTAGCACCACGACGTTGTTCACCTGAACCTTTGCCATATTGGGCGGGAGGGGAGGGGTGGGGGAAGAAAGCGCGGGGAGAGGACCCACAAATAATAGTGTTCCTCCTGGCGCCTGGGAAAGTGCCTCGCGCGGGAGACGCACGCCAGCCAGGGATGGAGAGGCGAGTTAGGAAACTTTGCTGCTGGTTCTCCTGTCTGCTGCTCCCACCGCCTTCGGCGGAGGCATCGGCCGGGCGGGCGCTGGCATTGTATGCCTCTCTTCTTTTCTTTCCTACCCTGAGAGCGCTCCGTGCTGTTTTGCAGCTTTGGGGGCCATGCGGCGCAGGGCAATACGCCACGCCCAGCTATTTTTTTTCAGAGGTGGGCCGGATTAGACAGACCAACGGGCCGGATGTGGCCCATGGGCCATAGTTTGCCCACCCCTGCCTTAATATATATTCTGCATAGATAAATCTCCTTTTTTTGATATTGGGATGTAGATTGACTTCTTCCTACTGCTTGGTTTCTGTGTCATTCTTCTGATTGGATGGCATAATTTGGCTAGAACCTTGTATGATTTTTATTCTGTTGCTTGCCATATTTCAGTGAGTATTCTATCAGTTCCTATAGCTTTCCAACTTCATAATAGCTGGAGTACTGATTGAACTTCATGCTAGAGGTACTTGTAAGTAAGGAATATCTGCTAAGGTATCTCAGATGTTGATATTCTACTGTTTTGTGTTTCAGTATATACCTTCCATCTTTCTTTGATCTTCTTTCAAAGTATACCAATTTGAGGCTGGAACCCCCTTCTGAGTTCAAAGATCTTTTGAAAGACTTCCCTTGTTTTTCCATGTTTGTTTCCACCTTCAATGTGAAACAAACGTGATTGTAACACCATTTCTTGCCTTTTGTAATATCTCTTTGAAATTCTTTAATTTCTGAGAGTTTTGGTTTTAGAGTCTCTTCTCTTCTGTGGCTTGTTCTGATGTCCACTTTGCTTTCTTCTCTTTCTTCATTTTTGACAGTTCCTTTTTTACATTCATCCTTAGCTGGTTCCTTAATTTCATACCATGATTCTTCTCTCAATGAAGTTCAGGACTTCAAAGCAATTCCTGATTTTCTCCTTGAAATTGCTGAGTATATGTTCTAGATCATATCATGGGGACTGACCGGTTTTCTTCTTCTTTAGCTTAACATGGAACCTGCCTATGAGCAATTTGTGATCTGTTCCACAGTCACCACCTGGCTGTCTCTTTGATGGTCTAATCAAGCTCCCTCCACCTCCTTTTAACACTAATATAGTTAATTTCTATGTACTCCATCTGGTGATATTCATATATAGAAACATCATTTTGGATGTTTGAAGACTGTGTTAGCTATAAAGAAATCATTGGAGTAGCAGAAATTGATTATTCAGTCTCCTGTTCCTTTCACTTTCCTAACCCATCCAACTATATTTTCCTTCTTCATGTTTCCTAATCCAACTACATCTTCCTTCTTCATGTTTCCAGCTTTGTCACTCCAGTCACCAATCACAAGTAGCATATCTTGCTTGCATGTTCTATTAAATCATAGAGCCATCGAGAAAAAAAAAACATAGTTAATATACTGATTCAATACATTTACCTATGAAGAAAACAACATTAGAAGTCTTGATCATCCTTATTCTTGGCTGAGATTATGTAATTATTAAAGACATGGATTTTTATTTTAAATCAACATAAAATGAATAAAATGTAGAAAAGACGAATAAAAATATGCTTCAAGTTACAACCAGCATAGGAAAATAATAGACTGTTTCAATACAGAGCAAAAAAATTATGCATGAAACTATTTAGGAGAAGAAATATGTCTTCCTGGCCCTGATTTCTATTATTGATTCCAGCCAATTTGGAAAAGACATTTCTTTCTATATTAAACTGTCTGAAAGAAGAGATAAAAGACCTCTCCTAAGGTCATGTCTTCTGCAGATGTTTTAAATTCTTCCATTCTAGCCAATTTACTTTAAAAAAAAACTGAATACAAGATTGAAAGCTGAAATGTTTTAAACCAGTGAAAAGATGTCTCATTAAATATTAGTTCTTTAGATAAAAACAGTTGTTCTCTATTATGGCAGCTAAAATCATGCTTTCAGCCTGAGGACAACCTTTGAGTTTCAATTGTCCTTTTACCCATCTGTTTATAGGTCAACATGGTTAACTTTCCGCAGTGACCTAAATCTGGATCCATAAATAACATGCCTCACGTTGAACAAGGATCAGTACTGCACTTGATTTAGTAGTGGGTGTACTTTTGATTATTTTGAAGCTTGATCACAATGGTTGTTGTCTTGTGCCAGCTCCTTTTCAACCCTATGTTGTAATCTATATATCTTTCTCCTAAGGAAAATCTGATTCTTTTTTGTGTGTGTGTATGTTTTCCAAGGGTGAATGTATCTTCTCCACCACTCTTGGAAGATCCCCTGCTAAATGCCATTGGAGAAAAATACAACAAGACAGCAGCTCAGGTGGCCCTGCGTTTCAGCATTCAGCGTGGTGTGGTGGTCATTCCAAAAAGCTTTCATCCAAAGCGTATTAGAGAAAACTTCCAGGTAGACACAATGAATGAAATGCAATGTAAACTCCTCCCACCTTAAACAAAATGAGCCAGTCTTCAATCTTTTAGATTTAGAGTCTGTTACAAGTGCCATTGCTATTACTCTATCTCCAGTTGTATCTGGGTGGAGATATTGCAGCTGTGATTCATCCACTGTAATCCAAGAATAAAAATCATTCTATGCCAGCGCCTTCTTCAACCTTGCACCTTCCAAATATATCAGTCCCATCCTTTCCAGCCAGCATGGCTCTTGAGGAGTTTTCCAATCCAACTTATTTGGAAGGAGTCTGGTTGGATTAGAAACCAGAAGGATAAAAGATCAGACATCTTTTTTTCCCATCTCCATTCTTTCAGATGTCTGTAACACATTTTTATACACTTTGAAAACTACAAGTTGTCCCCCTTTAAAAAGCAAATAAATGTAGTAGGTAGCACAAATGAGGAACATCTATTTCTCAGATGTTACTGAATTACAGTTCCCAGCAGTCTCAGATAGAGCGAAGGCAGCTGCATGTTGAATTTCAAATCTTCTGAAGGAACATAGATTCCATATCCTCAGAGAGATTATAGATTGCTGGATTTAATTGCTGATTAAAGTAGGCCCAGCCATGCTCTTACTGGGTAACGTAGCATGTGATAAATGTGAATGCCCTCTTCCTCTCCTTTTTAAAAAAAAACAATTCTCCAAGGGATTGTTTCTTTCCTTCCATATAGACAACTAAATTTTCCATTTCATATCCTTATTTTAAAACTCCTTTTTGCAAAGAATGTATACTGTTTTTTACCTTCCATAAGCTGCTGCTAGAACTAACATGTCTCCTTTTTTGTGTTAAGATCTTTGACTTTTCCCTCACTGACAAGGAAATGAAAGATATAGAAGCTCTGAATAAAAATGTCCGCTATGTGGAGCTTTTAATGTAAGTTCCTGAATAATTCCAAAGTTTGACAGTAGGGGGAAATTTGTGATTTTTATGAGATGCTTACTACTGCATTGTCACTTTTTAAGAAAATATAATTGGGGGCTATAAATGATTTGTAAGCAGACAGGGAATTGTTTGATTTGTATGTCTTGTGAACTTGCCCAACTATTTTGTATAACACATGGCTAAAACTAGAGCTTAGAATAATGTGTGAAGAACTCAGGATCCTTAATAATCATCACATTGGAGGATGAATCTCTTGAGCTTCAGCCTTTTACTTAGGCCCATCCTTAGGATACCACAGGACAGTTGCTAATAACCAAAATCAAGAATTCCTTTGGCTGGGAAGTTGGCACAAATCAATTTTTTGTTCATTCACCGCTCTCCAAATATTCATGCTCCCGTGAGTAAAACGAAGATCATGGAAAAATATGGGAATTATATATCAGTTTTCCTTTCAAAGGTAGCTTCACTTTTCCTCAAGCCCTTACTTACCTCAGCACATAGAAATGTCATCAGTACCACAGAGTTCTATAAAAACAGGAACATCTCTCATGTACTTGTGTTTCCAGACAGAAATTGGAATATGAAAGCAATAGATAAATGCTAAAATCCACAACTCCTTCATATTGGATTATAATCTCCAGAATTTTTGGCCAGCTAGATAGCTTTTATTCTCCTGTCTTCCCACAGTGCAACAGTCTCTGCCATGAAATTCTGTTCATCTTAAAGCTGGAAAATGGCTTCAGGTTTTCCAAAAAAGATTTCAGAGCACAACAGGCTGTTTGATGAAGCTACTGGTAACTTTCAGGATTGATAACATTGGAATCAGTGTCAAGAAATCTCAGAAGAATAAGATGAGTGAGAAATGACACCAAGAGAGATTTTATTTTACACACTCCTGTCTGCTGGAAGCTATCCAGACTATCCCTGTCCTTAGATAACCAAAGGAAGGTTCCAGCTTTAGCCCCAGAAGCCTAATTAAAAGGGATAGCCAATCTTAAATCAGATGCCTGGCAGTCCAAATAAACTAATAAAAAATTAGCCAAACCACAAAGGCCAGAAACCTTTGGCAGTTCAGAGAACTGAAACAAAGTTCAGTAATGGCTATAGTCTTCAGCATATAGTATGTAGCTATGTCAGCAAGTTTATAATTTTCTTTTACTTCTCAATAGCCAAGCAATATTTTGGTCATGCCCTTATGTAGGGCAGGGGTTTCCAAACTTGACAACTTTAAGTCTTGTGGACTTCCCAGTGCTGGCTGGGGAATTCTGGGAGTTGAAGTTCACATGTTTTAAAGTTACCAAGTTTGGAGACCCTGGACCTCAGGCTATGAGATGTAGATTGTAAAATTCCAGACAGCAAGCCAGTCCCACAAAACTCATCAAGTGATTTTAGGCCCCCACTGTCTCAACCTAATCTATTCATACAGGTGAGGTTGTGCTGTCCAGCCAGTGTATGGGAATTGGATAGTTAGGTAGCAATTGTGAGCTGTTCCCTTAAGGGAATGCATCATGGTAAATGTAGTTAAGGTATCCTGGGAAATGTAGTCCATGTCATGTGACCACATCTGTAATCCTAATTGGTCACTAAATTGACCCTTGATGGGTTGGGGGAGTTTTCCTCACTCTTAGCTGAACTCATGGACTCATGGTAACTGTTCTACTTCTATCGTTACAAGATGGGAGAAAAAGGATAGGAGATAAACCATCTTTTTACCCACAAGACAAATATGCAAAGGATTGTTCATTAAAGAAGAACTTCATCACAAATGTGAGTTATGAAGATACCTGATGAACCAATAAAAGTACTTTGTTATGGATGTTTTGTGGAGTTTATCTATCTGCATCTATACAGGATACAGAATAGTAAAAAGGTGGTTTATCTCCTATCCTTTTTCTCCCATCTTGTAACGATAGAAGTAGAACAGAATAGAGGTGGAGTTAAGATCATGTTGTAAGCAACCCAAAGTCGTTGGATAGGAGATAGGCAGCAAATAAATTTCATAAAAACAAACAAATAAGATTAGAGGCCTTCTGCTCTCAGAGAAAAGGAATTAATACCCTTAGTAATAGCAAACCTTCATAATTTGTATCAATCATATGAAAATTAACCTGTCTCATTATGAGATGTTTATTTTCAATTTCCCAGCCTATCCAGATATTTTCCGAAGATCTCTCATCCAATAGTAACCCAGTCTGACCTACCATAGCTTCTTGGGGTTAATCTTAAAGTCAGCTGGTGCTGCGATCTACTGGCACTACATTAGAACTAATAGTATTTTTTTTCTCCATTAAGAATTTTAGTACAATGCTCAACAAAGTTGCAATGACAAGCAGCATTTTTATTTCTTCAGAAACCTTAAGGGAGGTGGCGAGCCAGGAAGTCTTTCTGCTACAACTTCCAATGAGGCATCATGAGCCATACAAAATAGTATTGAGAGTTCTGGTTTAGCAATTCTGGAAGAGATGCAGTATTTTCATTCCTACCCTAGTTTTGCTCATAGCAAATACTGTTTGTGAACCAGTTACATGACTGTGGATTTTTTTTTTAATTGACCTTATTAATCCTAGCTTTTCATTTCCTCCAGGTGGAAAGACCATCCTGAGTATCCTTTCCATGATGAGTACTGAAAATTTGGGGTATCCAGGAGCATACATTCACCCGTAGTGATCTCAGCTAATATCTTATATGTTTGTATCTGGTAGTAGTTCTTAAGTCACCTAACCCAATCCAGTCCTTAGTGCTACAACTTATGTCGTGAATATAGAAAATAAGGCACATTCAGAAAAATGTTTTTAAACTTAGTGTGCAAATACTGCCAAATGTAAACTTTTGTAGAGGAAAACAGGATTGCCTTTTTTTTTTAACATCGATATGAAAAATATATCTTTCTCCAGCTGTCTCAAAACTTGTCATGATTAACACACATGAAAGAACCGTTCTGGTTAAGCCTGTCGCAAACCACTGGATGCAAAGGCAGGAAACATTGATTGAGGGCAGCAATTATTGCAAGTAAATCTGGAAATAATTTTTGGAAATTTTTTGGGTTGCTTTTTATTTATTTTTTAATGGCCTTCCAGATTGGAACATTCTTGTAATGGCCTTCCAGATTGGAACACTCTTATAGTTAACTTATACGTTTCATTCCTATTACAGTGTTTGTGTGAATAATCACATGGTATATCCCACTGAAATAGCCTCCCTGAAAATGCTTGCTGCCAGATGTGCTAGACTGCAGCTTTCATATTTTTCAGAGGCCACTTGCTGCAACAGAGAATGGGAGATAACAAGGAGGAGGATCTGTCCTCACTTCCAACTGTTGCTGTTCCTCTCTATTCTGTAAACCAAGGGTCTTCAAACTTGGCAAGTTTAAGACTTGTGAACTTCGACTCCCAGAATTCCTCAGCTAAGGTGACTGGAGGAGGAATTCTGGGAGTTGAAG
>BHEV01000492.1:0-36670 GCA_004319985.1 Emydocephalus ijimae
ATCTTCAAAATAGTCTTTTCCAAGCCTAATTGGTATTGTTTGGAACAGAAATAAAATTCTGGGTAAAATATTCATCTTGATAGTTGAAATTCTCCCTGTTAATGACAATTGCAAGTTTTCCCGTTTCTTCAAATCTGTAGCTATCTGCTGTTTGAGTTTAATATAATTATTCTCTTTTAATGTGCTATATCTTGCTGTCAAATATATCCCCAGATACTTAACCTTATTTGTAACTTGGATTTTCAAAAGGTCNAAACCTTGAGGCTCAAAATACTATGAGGCTCATCCTGAAAAGCAAATGGCTTTGATATTCCTAGATGCTCAAAAGGCATTTGACAACGTGAACTGGANTAAAAGCATAAAAGGAATGAAAATTAAGAAGGGAGAATTTAAACTACAAGCTTTTGCTGATGATTTAGCTTTTATTCTGGAAGACCCGTTTGAATAGTCTGTTTAGTTTTTTAACGACTGTCTCTGTTGTGGTGCTCTTCATTTTGTGGACCTCAAGCCAGTTGGAATAGGCATCCACTGTTATGAGAAATGTATGCCCCTTAATGGGTCCCGCAAAATCGATGTGGATATGGGATCAGGGACCTCGGGGTGCTTCCCATTCCGTTGGTGGTGCTTTTGGTGGAGCTGAGCGTGTTTCCTGGCATCTGTTGCAGGTAGCGACCCAGGTTTCTATTTGCTTATCTATGCCTGGCCACCAAGCTTAGCTCCTTGCTAGTGCCTTCATTCGCACGATGCCTGGATGTCCATCATGCAATAGTTTTAGGACCTTATGCTTCAGTTTTTCTGGGATGACGACTCTGTCTCCCCATAAAACACATCCTTTTTGGGAGAAAAGTTCTGTTTGCCTGTGTTTGAAAGGCTTGAAGGTGTAGTTGAGTTCATTGTCAGGCCAACCTCTTTCCATCCAGCTGAGGACCCGTGCCAAACAAGGGTCCTTCCTTGTTTCTAACGCGATGTCTTATGCAGTCAGTGGTGGTGATGGAAGTGTCTCAATTTGTAGTGTAGCTAGGGTTGGAGCTGGGTCGTCCAGGACTTCTGGTAACGGAGAGTGGCTCAGGGCGTCAGCGTGGGGAATGGCTTTCCCCAGTCGGTGTCGCAGATGATAATCGTATGCGGCTAAAAACTCTGACCAGTGTGGCATTCTTGGCGATAAGATGTGGGGAGTTGGTTTATCCCCCGCCAAGATGCCAAGTAGTGGTTTGTGATTGGTGATTATAGAAAAGGATCTTCCATATACATACTCATGGAATTGTTTGATTGCAGACACAATAGCGAGAGCATCTTTATCTAATTGGCTATAGTTTCTCTCAGTTTTAGATAAAGTTCGAGAAAAGAATGCAATGGGCGCCTCAGTACTGTTTGGCAGGATGTGGCTCAGGATGGCTCCTACTCCAAACGGTGAGGCGTCACAGGTAACAGTTAATGGTAAAGTCTCGTTATATTGTATCACTACAGCATCTGATGTTAAAAGGTCTTTTACTTGCTGAAAAGCTCGCTCTTCTCAATGTCCCCAGACCCAGGAAGCCTTCTTGTCGAGGAGCCTATGCAGGGGTTCAGCAACAGTCGCCTTCTGGGGTAGGAAGATGTTATAAAAGTTGATAAGTCCCAGGAAGGCTTGGAGAGCTGTTTTGTTTCTAGGTCTCGGGGCGTTTTTTATTGCAGCCAATTTTTTCTCAGTAGGGTGAATTCCCTGTTTGTCAAGAAGGTAACCAAGGAATTCAACCCTCTCCGTGTATAGTTGGCACTTGTCCTTCTTGACCTTCAGGCCAGCATCTTTAAATTTCTGGAGTTGTTTTTCTAGTAGACTTCTAGTGGGAGCAGCTATCAGGACATCATCGAAATATGGCACGACCCCTTTTATGCCTTGTAGCAATCTCTCCATCAGACTTTGGAAGACGCCAGGTGCTATGCTTACTCCGAACTGGAGTCGATTACACTTGAATGCACCTCTGTGTGTAACTATAGTTTGGGCTTCTGCGGTCTCTGCATCTATGGGCAGCTGCTGGTACGCCAGGGCTAAGTCCAATTTTGCGAATATTTTTCCACCCCCAAGGGAATGAAGGAGGTGTTGGAGCACAGGCACGGGGTAAGCGCTCTGCTGAAGTGCATGGTTCAGGGTGGCCTTGTAATCTCCACAAATTCTCAACGACCCGTCAGGTTTTATGGGGGTTACAATTGGGGTCTCCCATCAGGCGTGGTCAATCGGTTCCAACACGCCTTGGGCTATTAATTTGTCCAATTGTTCGTCAATCTTTGGTTTGAGTGCAAAGGGCACTCGACGAGGCTTAAGGCGAATGGGCGCAATATCAGGGCAGAGGTTAAACGATATGGGGGATCCCTTGTACTTGCCTAGCTTCTCGGTGAAAACTTCCTGGAATTCCTGCACAAGGGCCGCTTCCCAGTCATTGCCTTCGGTCTGGTTGATGCCTGCCAGTTCAATTCCCAGAGGCGCGAACCACTGTAAGCCTAGCAAGCTGGGTAGATCTCTATCGACGACGGTAAGGGGTAGGGTTGTGGTGTGGTCTTTGAAAGAGACTTGGACATGGCTGTAACCGGTGACTGGAATTCTATTTCCCTGGTAGTCCTTCAATATAATTCTCTGACTGCTGAGGTCCTGGCGGCGGATGTCAGGGATCAGCTGTTTGAGGGTTTTCCAGGAAACCATCGATAGGGACGACCCGGAGTCGACTTCCATAACGCATGGTTGCTTCTCAATGATGACCTTTACTTGGATTTTCCTTGCATCAAGGGATGAAGCGTGGCCGATGGTGATGGTTTGGTGTGCCTCTTCTCATCTGGTAGAAGTGGCTGGTGCTCGGTTTCTGTAGTAGTGGTTCCATTGGTTGCTTGGGCAGTTCCGATTTACTGGTGGGGTGCCTGTTGTCTGCCAGATATTATTTTCTCTTCGGTTTGGAACCCTCGCTTGCTTCTACAAACCTTTGCAATGTGGCCCCTCTTTCCACAGGAACGGCAGAGTGCATCTAGGAATGTACAGTCTGATCGTGGGTGGTTTCCCCCGCAACCAGCACACTGGAATGAGGGCTTATGACCCCGTTGATCTCGTTGATCACGTTCTGACCAGAGTCTGTTGACCTCCTCTCCCTCGCTTTCCGATGAGGACTCGAGGTCTTCATGGTGGGTGGTCATTGCGTGCCTCTTGGGACAAGGCATAGTATTACTGGCGAGTTGGCGGTGCGGTCCGTTTGCTCAGTGCATTTGTGCGGCTGACTTCCTGGTTGCTTCTGCTGCAGTAGCATCGGCGATGACATCTGCGAGGCCGATGTCTCCTTTCGCCATAATCTTGCTCTGGGTCGTGGGGTCTCTTAGACCCAGAACAATTCGATCTCTCATGGCTTCTTCGAGATTGGCGAAGCCACAGAGTCCCCCCAGGTTCCTGAGGTCCGCGATGAAGTCTCCCACACTTTCGCTTTCCTGCTGGTTCCTCTGGTAAAACTCATGGCTTCTGATGAGTGTTGGCACCGGTGGGGCATAATGGGCCCAGAGGATTGGGGCGAGAGTGTCCCAGTCCATTGTCTTGACTTCCGCTGTTTTACAAGTGCCTTTGCCATCTTAAATACGGCTGGGCCGCAATGGGTCAGAAATACAGCTCATTTCTTGCCAGGCGTTGCATCCTTCAAGTTGTTGGTTTCTAGGAACATCTAAAACCTGTCCATATACGAGTTTGCCGGGTCAAATGCAGCGGGTGGTATGGCGCCGCTGGTCATGTTGCCACGATTGGTGCGCTCTCAGCCACGTGCTCTGTTATCGTGCAATAAGTGATCAGTCAGCTCTTATCGTCTCTGCATCCCAACCTCATTGCCAGTGTTAAATCTGGGAGAGTGGGCGCAAGAACGGAGACGAGGCATCGAATAGTGACTCCAACTCTTTATTAGTGACTTCAGAACGGAGCGAAAGGCTAGGGCAGCAGCAGCTCCTTTTATAGAGCTGGCTGCTTGTCACAACAACCAATGATTTGAGTTTGCCATGCTGGAAAGCGTCCAATCAACGGCGACCCTTTAACAGCCAATCAGATCAGCCAACAACGACCAATCATGATCCGCTATTAGTGGGCCAATCAGAAGTGCAGGTTTACGAGCCTGCTGTGAAAGTAAAACTATTAGAATCGCAAGCTAATGAGTTTGCTTAGTTCGTAACAGAGGGTTTGTATTCCTCCTCATTTTCAAAGTAGCATTGTGGCATAGAGGCAGAAGCTGGGACCAGATGGAGTGGTGATGATTTTGCTTCATCAGAGATCCAGCCTTGATTATACTGACAAGAGAACACTGAGTCCCTGAACAGAAATACTCACAGCAATCTAGCTTGCTGGAATTCAGATCTAACTATACTTGAACCATCAGCTCATTGGACCAGTAGGAAGGAAAGAATTTTCAAAATTCATCTAAAATGTGGATCATGCCAAAAGAGAAAGAATTATAGCTGCATGCTGTTCATTTTAAAAAAACTTCGCATTTACGCAGTTTCTGTATTAAAATTAGTATAAGATATCCAACTAGTTGATATTTATTCATATAGAGATATCTAAGATAGAACCCTTCCTCCTATAATAATGAAAACACCTTCAGGCAGAGGAAATATGTGTGACTTAACAAGGCTTCTATTTCCAAGGTCAGGGTGCTTATTCGTTTGCAAATGCTTTGTACCAGTGGGCCTGCTGCAGCCAATAATGGAGTGTTTTTTAAAGAAAAAAAATTAAAGAAGCAATTTCTTTTACAGAAGCAGATGAAGGCAATTGTTTTTTTAAACGGCATTCAGAGAACCTGAGCATTCATGGGAAGCTTAACGCTGGTTTTAAAGAGTTCAGTAATAATATTTTTTTTTCTGAAGTGCTATTTGTTCACTGTTCTTGACCTTGCCTTCTTATGCACAGCTGCAGATCAATGTTGGGTTTATTCCAGGCCATACCTCCAATTTATATGGAATGACAATATCTGTGGCTCCGCAGTTTTGTTCAATGCCCAGCTGGAGCTCTAAGAGTAGAAATCCTCCAATTGATCTTTGAGTGGCACCCCAGCTCTGTACTCAAAAAAGTAGACAAATTAAAGTTGGAAGAAAGTTTGATTAATTTCTCCTTATTTTTTAGTATGTTCATAGTATTCCACTATGAGACCATCCCAAGGTGGAATTTGCTGGGGACCTGTTTTTCTCTAGCAGACAGTCCAATGTTTGAAGTCATGATCAAGTCACAGATAATACATACCACCAAGCTATCTGCAGGTGCTGCTGTTTATACCACCTGCTTCCTAAGGAAAATATTAAGCAGAGGTAGAAGGACCCAGACAGTTTAAACCTAAATGTAGATCTAAAGTGCCAGAAAGTAGAAGAACTGTATAACCAATGGCTGGTTCCAGGGAACTTATCTGCTATCACTTTGATGATTTTATTAAGTTGAAGAAAGGGGAATAGCTATATCTTTCTTTCTATTTATGTATTTAATAAACACTTTTTAGGTATTTCATCCTCATTTCAGTTTACTGTCTCCCAGCTGGCTCCTGGGGAGCAGCACCCATCTTTTTAAGCAAATATAATTTGTCATATTGTTTAGGATAGGTGGTCATATAAATTGGAATAATATATCTGTTGGCCAAAGGGACAATCTTGCTTCCATATTGGTAAGGGAATAGCATCATCCAATCCACCATGAAGCAGTTTGCTCATTTGGTGATCACAGGGCTTGGGAGAAATAGCTATAGCCTAAAATAGAGAAGAACAGCTCACGCAAGATATTAAGATTCTGCCACAGAATTCAGTGGCAGTGAAATTGGGTGATCCATTAAAATACACTTTAGAGCAGCAAGGATGAGTGGCAATGAATGCAATCTGCTAGCATCTATTATTCTTCATTTCCCAACTGATTACAATGAACATGTATTTTGAAAAGACTAATCCAAGCTACAAAAGCATGTTTTCTTTTTTTAGAAGCATATCAGTGGAATAATTGTATTTAAAGAAACACTTATTGGCAATATAAACTATTACAACATATATTAAAGCCCTGATGTATCAGACACTTGCATGGACCACACTTGGCTCTCTGCATAGGCATCTGAGCCAGGGCTTTGCTGAATACACAAACAAACACACAATGGAAGTAAGCCTTAATTTCACAGATGAAATTAGCTTGCAGTATCTTTGGCTTTCTGATTCCCGTGGACACGTTTTAACAACAGAAAATCATTTACTTGGCTTTAAAGTGGGACAGCTATGGGTAATTTTAGGAATTTGGCAAGCTACCCTGTTGGCTTTGCTTTGGGAGGAAATACTCTTGTTTGTTTCCATGGACTTCTTTTATTTTGACAGGAAATTTAAAACTTGCTTGAAAGACTAAGTTCTGAACAGCATCCTACCATTGTGACTGGAATTTTAAATATTTTTTGGGGGGGAAAACAAAAATGAAAAAACTCCTTACTTTTTCAGAAGCTTTTTTTAAAACCCCTATTTATAATAGACTTGCATCAAGTTGTAACAAACTATTCAACTTCTCATGCTAACTAATCATTGAAATGGCGGCCTCAGCAAGATCCAGTTGCTTGCATAAAAATGATAAAACCTTCCGTTATTGATCTACATTCTTTCAAATTACAGTGTCAGATACACTGACTGCCACTAACTCTTGTCATAATTAATTGGCAACAGTGCAGAGATCACTAATAATACCTCTACTATCACAATCAATTTGCTGTATAATAACTCTGTGATACAAATCAGTTAGTTCTTTATATAGCTGACCAAATTGCTTTGCGGAATTCATGTATACACTTCAAAAGTTAATGTCCCTAACACCTGGCAATTATTCTATAGGATGATAAATTTGTCATGCTGCGTTAAAATTACATGTCTGTGATTTCTTGGTAACTCTTAAATAGGTTCCCTTAAAATACAACCCTGAGAGCTTGCTGCCATCTAAAAGGTGCTATCTATCTTAAAAGATTTATGCTAACACATGTTGTCAATGTTCAGTTATGTTGAATTGGGTAAAAGTGGGGAAAGTAGAAAACCAGAATATTTTAAACCTTTTAAAATATCTCTGGTCCCATTGGCCTTGTTTGATGACATTAACATAGTTTCTCATTGAATACAACAGTTGACATATACTATTTTAATTCATTTGTTAGGGATGTGTGTATAAAAAGCACAAATGAATATTGAAACCAATCATGGAACTAACATGATTGGCATTCAGAGTTGAAAATGAAATATAAACTCATTAAAATCTTAAATAACTCCCACCCAAACACACAGATAGAAGAACAATTTAAAAAGAAAAATATTGCATTGAAATAAAATGCTACAATAATCAAGTCAGGATCAGCTCTAAAGCCATTATGGCCATGTCCATACAATTTTCTTAGCTACAATACAAAAATAAGATGTCGTTGCTTTCTTCTCATGTGGTTTCCAACCTCTCAGGCTAGTCTACAAAGTTCTCTTATGATGCCCTGCCCAAATACCTTAATAACTAGATACAATCCTGTTTGGCTTCCAAGCTCATTAAAAGATGGTTGGGTGTTGTCCCCCATTGGATATAAATATGTAGACACAGATACAATAATAATCATGTTGCAACAATTTTAGGACCAATGTTATGCTCACTGTGTAGTTGTGGTTTAGGGGCATAAATGTGCATTATTCAGCAGTGAAGGTAGGTGTCATTTTCTCTTATTGATGACAATAGGATTTTGTTTTCCTCCAAACCTTAGCAATACATAAGAGTTTTTCCTGTTTGATTGAAGACAAGGAAGAAAGAGACATATTCTTTGGCAATGAAATAACAGAATAATAAGTTGGAAGGGACCTTGGGGATTTTCTAGTCCAACGCACCTGCTCAGGTGGGGAACAATTCACCATTTTGGACAAATGGTTGTCCAATCTCTTCTTTAAAACTTAGAGTATTGGAGCATTCACAACTTCTGGAGGCAAGTTGTTCCACTGATCAATTGTTCTAACTGTCAGAAAAATTTCTCCTTAGTTCTAGGTTGCTTCTCTCCTTGATTGGTTTCCACCCATTGCTTCTTGTCCTGCCCTTAGGTCGTTTAGAGAATAGGTTGATTCCCTCTTCTTTGTGGCAACCCTTTAGATATTGGAAGACTGCTATCATGTCACCCTGAGTCCTTCTTTTCATTAAATTAGACATACCTAGTTCCTGCAACCATTTTTCATGTTTTAGCCTGCAGCCCCCTAATCACCTTTGTTGCTCTTCTCTGCACACTCTCTAGAGTCTCAACATCTTTTTTACATTGCATAAATCACATTTAAGTGATTGTCCACCAGGACTTCAAAATCCCTGTCAAAATTACTATTACTGAACCAGAAACCACCTATACTATACCTGTGGGATTTGGTTTTCCTTGCCTTAAATGTAGAAGCTTACTTTTTTCACTATTGAATTTCATTTTGCTCAATAGCACCCAATGATCGACATAGCATTGGAACAGCATCTTCGCTGCATCTGAAATTTAATGCAAAAAACTTGAAGACTGAGCTATTTTGTGCCATGCCTCTTCTAGAGGAGCATTTGTTTGGGAAGGTGAACCCCAAGATGGAACATAGATCTTGCCAACATTAGAAATAGAAACAGGCACTCAAGTACAGTGTTTCCTGGTTGAGGGCCTCAAAGTCTACTCATTTGGAAAAACTAAATTTCAAAGGCTTAGTGTAGGAATGTATACCTGTGGGGAGCTGAGATTGCAACTAATATTTTTGGAGGGATAAGGGGCATAGTGACAAGACAAAGGCAGGCAATTGGTTCAGGAATAATAGTTATACAGGTATGGGAATTGTTGGGAGTTTGGGGGATTTTTGGTAGTGGTGTTCAGTGAGCTTGAAGCTGTAGTAACTCCAGAGTTATTATAAAGTTCTTTAGTAATCAAAGGTCATTTCTGAGTAAGACTGGGGCAAAACAGGTAAGGGGAATAATTTGAAACTGCATGAGGAAATATCATCTGCCAGAGGTTGCCTAGAAAAACATATAATAGGTAAAGTTGAATGTCCTCACATACCTGGCTACCTAACTTAGAGACCTTTTAGCTCTCTTTCTGAGGAGCTCAGCTTTCTGACCAGAGCTAGGAAAACTTAAAGACCTTTTAGCTCTCTTTCTGAGGAGCTCAGCTTTCTGACCAGAGCTAGGAAAAGTAACAGCATACATGCTTTTAATTTTCCTGCTGAAAGCACAGAATGACAAATATTGTGTCAATTCTTTAAAACCAGGAACGGCTGGTGTAACTATGCAGTCTTACACAAAGACAATGTTTTAACAAGAAACTCTCTTGTTGATAAACACAAAAAGAGGTTCACAGGAAAAGGGGAAATATAGAGGAAGGCAACAATTGCATACAGGTAGTCGTTGACTTACAATCATTGGTTTAGCAACCAAAGTTACAACGGTGAAAAAAGTAACAAGCAGAATCAATGAGGAAAGCCAGATTTGCTTAGTGACCAGAGGATTCATTTCACAGCTATAGTAATTCCTTAATAAGAATGGCAACCAAAAAAGGTTGTAAAAATTGAGCAAGGCTCACTAAACCATTACTTTTCTGCAATGTAAATTCTGTAAATTGAGAACTCCCTATATCATCATCTTCATTTAATGACCGCATAATCCCTTGCGGGGTGGAGTCTGGGCAACTGAATGGAGCTAGCAGAGTGTTTTAATGGCTGGATGCCCTTCCTGTTGCCAATGCAGCATTTTATTCAGGAGATATATTGTGTCCAGAGAGGGAAATATCTGACTCTACCTAGGATCGAACTCACAGCCTCCTGATTGTGAGGTGAGAGCTCCGCCTCTAGGCCACCCCATAACTCTTGAAGACTACCTATATACCAAATTCATAAAATCAGTGTAGTCAGTCTAGCCCAGTAAGAGGTGTGGACTTCAACTTCCAAAGATGCTGGCTGTGGAAATTCTGAGAGTTGAAGTCCACTCATCTTAAAGCTGCTAAAGTTGAGAAACAATGGGCTCGCCAAATTTCTTTAATAAGATCTTGGAGTTTACATATATATTACAGCTCCTTGCAGACAGGATGGTTGGAGAGAAATAATTTAGGTCTCTTACTAGGATGTTGTTAGGCAGCACCACTACTATCAACTCCAGTACTTCTAGAACAAAGAGAATAAGGTGAATTGTTCAAACATATATTATATCTCTGATAAACCAGAGATTATCTAGCAACCAAATCCACCTTCCTGGTGACTGCTATCAAGATGATAAAGGCACAACTAGTTTTCATGGTATAAATGGGAAAATTACAAGATACTCTTCTGGGGAAATGGAAGCTACTCAAGCGTCAACATGGGATCAATTGGCCAGATGCTTTAGAGGGCACTATTGTGCTATAGCAAACACCGTGGGGGGTTCTCACAAAAGCCTATTGCCAATTAGTAGTTTCTACAGAAGATTTAAATAGAGTCAAGTGGAGCATGGATGGAATCCCAGTGTCTCTTAGCTGTCGGTTCCTAATTACGTTCCTTAATTATCTTATTTTTAATTCCCTGGTTTGGGCCTGACCTTAGACTCTGCTTCTGGACTCTGCTGCCAACCTACCTGCTGAATTTCATGAATGAACTCTGGAATACTTGTTGACTTCTCTGTATGCTTTTGATCTTTTACTTGCTTGCTGTTGTCTAGACAGGAGACTCAGGAAGCACAGAGGCCAGTTTGACTCTCCAAAGTAGACCTAGTTTTGAATTAGCCCTTGCATAATTTAGTTCCAGATGTTATAGTTCAGGTGAAAATTTTACAAAACTACTCATATAACTTAGAGCAACAAGCACTTTTGAAAAAGACATAATGAATCTAATGAACAGGTTTTTAGTTAGCTGATCTAAATTGAATCACTATTGTTGTGTGTACACTGAGAGCTTATACACCAGAGACAAATTCCTCGTGTGTCTAATCACACTTGACCAATAAAGAATTCTAATTCCAATTCTAATTATATGGATTCTAAACAATTTTCTTTCAAGCCATAGCAGGGATATCCCAGGAACTTCCTTCAATAACTAATATTGTTTCAAGTCTTGACACAATTTCTCCTATTGCTTTTTTTTCCCCCAGAGAAAATGTTAAAATTACCTAGAATGTCATATTAAAAATATTGTGGCTTACATAATACATTGACACTGGGTTCAAAGAATATCTAGAACCATTACGTGGTGTAATGGTTACACAGTTGCAGGTGTTTAAGTAAAAACTAGTATTGAATGAGAACTTCTCCATTTCTTCATCTATGAAAGCAAGCAAGGTTGCATCTGCCATCAATGTGCACAACAACTTGTCAAACTATTCTCTGGGTTCTCCATTGTCCCACTTTCTGCTTGGGGTCTTGATGAGATTATTCTTCAGATGAAAGAGTTCCATCCAAGAAGATATACCCACTGGTATATGGATAGGGCACAACGGGTGGGGGGGGGAATCTCTTTCCCATTAATCTTAAATGGTCTTGGCTTACATGGTGCTAGATTCCAAATCAATATGGAGCACTCCACAAAAGGCTGTTTATTCTAATAAAAGCAACAAAGTGAAGATTTGAGAGAATAGTTTTAACTGCAGCAAATTACAAGAGCTTGAGATCTACCTTCAGCTCAGTAATTGGTAAACAATCTGAGCAAACAAAGGAGGGAGGGAACTGGAGCAGATATAAAACTACCCACAACTGAATGAAAAGGTCACTTCTGTGACTAATAGCATTCCTTCCCGGCTCTTTATCAATTCTCCCAGGGTATCCTAAGCTTTGTACTTGGATTTTTACATCCAGCTGCATAAAATCTGTTTTCTTCAATCAAGTTGCATTAAAAAAACACATACACATACCCCTCCACATAAAAGCCACCATTGGAGAGATGATTCTTAACAGATTTCAACTAGCCAGCAGGCTGCTCTAACTTAAGAGACTCTAGTTATAACAAGCCAGCAGGTTATTCAAAATATGAGTTCCCTTAATCCATTACACTGTGGTTATTCTCATACAATCTGATGGAAAACAACATTACATCCCTAAGAAGGAGGATACAGGGGAGCTCTTCCCATTGAACATTTTCAGACTGAGCAGGCAGAGAGGTTAAAATACAACAGTAATAAAATCCTTTGTTACCTCACAATAATAAAGTAACTCCCAATGAGCAAAATAAAATTTAAGCTTATTTGAAAACACACAGAGAGAATGGGATTGAAAAACAAGGTTGTTTTTTTTTTCCTTTGCAAGGGAAGGCAGCTTTAAAGAACTCGAAGGTATATATCAGTGATGGCTAACCTTGCGTGCTGCATCCATGATGCAATGTGCATGCGACTCACCCCTGCAGATGCATGCGACTCCCTGTGCATGCACATGTGCCCCCTGCACCACATGCCTCTGCACATGCACACGCAATCCCCGCCACCCCATGCCTCTGCACATGTGCGTGTATCTCCCATGCATGTCTCCCCGCCACCCCCGCATGCATGGCAGATACCTGACAGTCAGCTGGCTGGCAGGAGGTGCGCATGTATGCACAGTGGGGCTCTTCCGGGAGACCTCTCATGTGCCGGCAGAGGTGGCTCTGGGTGCCACTTCTGGCAAGCGTGCCATAGGTTCGCCATCACGGGTATGCATTAATACAAATAAAACACACAGAGCCAGATTTCCTACATTTTACATAATATAATGTTATCATTAAGAGTCTAGCAGCATACCTGAAAATCTGGGCTGTAGGGGAGTTTTATTTCAGTTGAGGTAGACAAAAATGTGTCCTTCCCCATCACTCCATTTTCTGTCCTTTATTTTTTAGCAAAAGAATTTGAAGTAAAGAATTTCCAGATTATTTGAATTTTTGAATAAATTGAACATATTTTTTTAAAAAATATTTTTTTAAAATGTGCCATTTCTTTCAAAGACGCTTTGGAATATGACTCCAGACATGGAATTTGTTTAAACAGACAAATATAGCAAGCCTATTTTAAAATAATAATTTTGTTACAGTTTACAAATATAAATATGTATTTGTATATATCCATAATATATTATTATATTACAAATATATTTATAGTTTAGTATATGTTTATAAATTTACTATATTTACATAGTAAATCTATAAAGACAGATCAAAACAAATATAAATTGAGAAAAGAGAAAAAAGTACAAAAAAAGATATATCAAAGAAAAAAGATATATAAAAGATGAGTCTCCCATTCCTCTAGAATAAACAATTTCAGTAATTTAACTCCTTCTATAATATTTCAATAATAAAAAATAAATTAACTCCTTTTTATGGGAATTTCTTCTTTCTATGTCTCATCCCTTACCAATAATTATAAAAGATCATCATTTAGCCCTAACAGCAGAAGTCTTCTAAGAGTTATCAGAAATAGTATCGCATATATTTTACTCTTTGTCAGGTAACCCCAAGTCAAGTGGATTTTCAGGATGTTGGGATTTGCAGCTGAGCCACAACTCTTTTCTCCACACAGAGTAAAACTAATAGATTTGCAGTTTCAGCTGACAAAGGATAGGATAGTACATATTCAGACGGGGCACCCCCAACCGATTGGATTCTCCATACTGCTATGCCCCTCATCTGCTCCAGATGTTTGGGAGCTCTTCAGACCAGATTTGGAAAAATTGAAATGGGTTTGTTGGATTGACATTGTAGTAGAACTCCTTATAAAGTGTTTGCACATGCTAGTATTCATGGGTGCTTTGTTCCCTCTCTCTTTGCACAATTGAACACCATTCAGAATGTAGATTCCTTTCAGCTTTATTCATTAAAATATTTTGGATTCTGATTAGCAAACAGTTACTGTACAATACTTACAGGTTAGCTTTTTCAAAATAAAATGAAATAATCATACATATTTTTCAAACTTTTCTTAGAATTGTTGATTTTTCAGGGTCTCCTTTGTGGATTCTGACAGGATATTTTGTTTACATAATTTGATTGCCTCCTTTAGTCTTTACTTATCATTCCAAATTACACATTTACACATGATCCATAAAACATTGCCTGCTAAGTTTTCAAGGTCTCCTGTATGTTTATTGTCGTGTTTATTCCATGAAGATTTATAATAAGTGATAGTTTTACAAGTAATTCGAGGTGATGGTGGTAGTTTTTTTCCCCCCATGCTCAAAAGAAATGCTTTCATGCTTTCTTGCTCATTACTACTAATCAGATAAAAACATTAAAAACAATACCTAGATTGCAGAGTTCCACTTTAGGTACCTACCTGATGAATTTTAATTCTTCTGTCAGATTCCTATTGATCCAGAATGTAAATATGGAAAACCCAATTCACATTTGGATTGAATTGGCCTCTAAGGATACATGTGCTTCAAAATATTTTTATATATATATATAAAAAATCCGTAACATACAGAAGAGGTTTGCTTGGATGAAAATATTCTCTAAGGTTTTTCCCCACTTGTTCCTTTTGCACAGGGCTGGAACTTGAACAGAAGAAGAGTAATGCGTATTGTGCTTTTTGCTTAAGGTTGGTCCAATATATTTCAATGCCCTAAGAGCCAATCCACTGAGAGATTTCTGAGTGATAGCTGCACTGAAAATAAGCAATGGAGAAACACAATAGGATATTTCGTGTCAATGTTGTCAGTGACAACCTATTTAGTTGGGATAGTGGGGGAGAAACAACCATGATTATTAACATCCCATCCAGTGTGATAGCAGAGGCAGAAAAGATCAGTGGTGGGATTCAAGAATTTTTTACGACCGGTTCTTTGGGCGTGGCTTGGTAGGCGTTATGTGACTTGGTGGGTATTGTGTGGCTTCGTGGGCATGGCTTAATGGGCATAGCAGGGGAAGGATACTGCAAAATCTCCATTCCCTCTCCACTCCTGGGGGAAGGTGACTTAAAAATCCCATTCCTTCCCCACCCCACTAACCTGCTTTCCAGCTCTATTTTCCTGTGCAGAGCAACCAAAGAAGACCCAACCAATCAGCTGGGACTCAGGAGGCAGAGAATAGATGGGGGCAGGGCCAGTCAGAGATGGGATTTGCTGGTTTTCCGAACTACTCAAAATTTCCTCTACTGGTTCTCCAGAACTGGTCAGAACCTGCTGAATACCACCTCTGAGAAAAGATGATGTCTACCTGTCCTCAGGATGTTGTGGCTGCAGATGTCGCTGATGGGATATTATATGGGTACTGTCATTTCTTTGTTGCAGGGTCAGGGATGGTGCTGGCAACTGAAACTAGCTTTCTGTATCCTTAAAATCTTTCCCATTTGGGCCAATTTGCCAGGACCCATGAATGGCTATCTCATCTCACATCATACTCCTGAAACAAATGTACACGGACAGTCTGGTTCTGTTCATGTTGATTCTGCATGCAGTGGTCCATACTTTTCTTCTATTATCTTTTTGCATGATGATGATTTGAGAGTGGGGAATGCTGCACGGAAATTCACATTAAGAATTATATTTAAATATATATCAAAATAGCCTCTGCATATATAAAACCCGTGTTTTTTAGATTGTTTTAATTCCCTGTGTAGGAACACAGTGACTTGAGAAGGTTAGGCTGCTGGGTTAGAGGTTAGCAAGCTGACGTTCAAGACCGGAGTGCTGCCATGGGACAGGGTGAGTTCCCATCCTTCACTCCAGCTCCTGCTGGGGACATGAAATAGCTCCCAACTGGGCGTCCCTTGGGCAACAGTGATATCACTGGCTAATCCTTTCAACCTGGAAGCATCTTGGTGCTTCTGACAAGAGTGCAAGGCGATCTCCTGTAATTTTAATCTGTTTTTATATCTTATAACTATTTTTTATTTCCATATGTTTTATTATGTTGTAGGTTGCTCAGTGTCACCTCATACCACAAAATGAGCAGCATACAAATTTGATAAATAAATAAACTTAGAATGTATTTACCCAAGAAATATAGAATCTTCCATTTAAATACATTTTGGCCTGACTGTGAAAGTCTAGAAAGCTAGATAAGACCATGAATGTAAAAGGTATAAATTAAATGACTTTGCAATGGAAGTCAATATGAATCTAATTCCTCAAACATTCCCATTTTATAGTTGTATAACCCTCCTGTGCCCACGAGGCTGCAGCATTAATGGGAGATCACACCAAACTGTTCATTAGTTCTCTAAAAATTTCACGTACATCTTCCCTGGTTGCGCCAATATCAACGCTGTCTTTAGTAGTACATCTTTCTGCATATTGAGTTTTCATTTTTTTACTCCTAGCAATTGCCTGCACAAGCATCAGAAGGCAAAACAAGAAGTAATGGGTGGGAGATTGTTAAATAAATTGAACCTAGAAATAGGGAGACATTTTCTTATAGCGATAGCAATTAATCAATGGAATGGTATGCCTCCTGAAATTGTGAGCACTCCATCACTGAAGGTTTTTTAAAAATAGACTGGACAACTATTTGATCTGGATAGTATAAGGTCTACTGCTTTAGCAGGGAGTTCTGAAGATGCTTATATGAACAGAGGGTTGGACTCTGAGGTCTCTTCCAACCCTATGTTTCCTTGGAAAGGTTCTCGAAATATAGTTTGCCATTGCCTCTTTTCTAAGGCTGAGAGTGACTGTCCCAAGGCTATCCAGCTGACTTCATGTCTAAGGTGGGGCCATTAACCATTTAACCGCAATACCAAATTGGCTTACATTATAAGTGTCTTGCTTCCACTAAAAAAATCTATTTGAAATGTTCCCTTAACATACTTTCCTTTGGACTACAAAATCAAAGAGGCTGCATACTTCTTCAGAAAGGTATCCTCATACATTTCTTGGCCGGTTTGTAATAAATTAAGTTGGGGTGGGCTTCAAAAAATTTAGCAACCGGTTCTCTGGCAGGTTGCTGTGTGTGTGTGGCCACAGTGGGAGTGGCTTAATCAGCCTCCTGCACCATCATGACCTGGAAGCAAAAACAGGCCATGGGAGGGGCATTTTCTCCCTCCCTGGGCTCTGGAGGCTTTCCTCGATCCTCCAGGAGGGCGAAAATGGCCTCCTCGGGCTCTGGAAGCTCTAGGAACTTCTGGGAGGCCTATTTTTCTCCCTCCCTGAGCATCCACACTTACCTGCAATCCAAAACAGACCACGTGGGGACTCCTGGGTGGGGCAGCCAGGGGTGGGATTTGCCAGTTTGCTGAACTGGCCATAAAATTCGCTCGAACTGGTGGAAACTGGTAGCATCCCACCCCTGAATTAAATACAAGGAAGCATCTCATTGCTATTCCCTTCTTTTTGAAAAAAAAAACATTTTAAAGTCTCTGTCAAAGTCAATAAGAACTGATATGGAGAGAAAAAAAATCAAGGGAATTATTTTTGTCTGATAACTGGTGCTGGATGGAGTTTGCACATTCATTTCAGTTCCTTTTTTTATGGGAAGAGACCATACCTTTTATGAATGCCATTCCCACAGAAAGAATAAAACATCTAAGTTCAAACAGTGTGTGTTTGTGGTAGTTAGAAATGTAAAATTCTGGAGCTGCTAAAACAAAAGAGCCACATGAATTAAACAACATAGTAATTGAGCATCCTTTCCACCAGGTACATAGATGAGAATGTAGTTATACCACACTTACTACTACCATATCACATACTTGTACCATATATTGTACTATTTGTGTATTTTTTTTCCTTCATTGTTTTTTTTTTTTTTTTTGCCTTTGAATTATGGAAGCCACCCAGATATATAATAATGTAAATGGGTACTTTTCCTCTTCATTTCCTGGACTAAAACACCATGCAATATCACCTGGAAGCATGTGTCAGTGCAGGCATCAGATGCTGAACAATGGGGGAGGAGAAGGCCCCCATTTATCATGTATCTTGTAATGGCTGATGAATGATGCAGAGTGATTACATTTTTTTTTTTAATTGGCAGGCTTCGGAAACAGCTCTGGGAATTTGTGACAAAATGATGGATCAGTTTCTCTGTATTGGCTTGTTGATCCAACAACCTTTATTGGCATTTGTCATTCAGCTTTGGACCCCTCCAGACTCCTGCTGCTGCTGATTAGTCAAATATTGTAATTAATGTCTTAACTGCAGAGTCTCTCTAGGGAGCAAACTTTTACAGCACAAACTGCTAAGGAGTGTGACTTGGTGCCCATTGAGTGAGGAGAAGGCAAGGCAAGGAAAAGGCAGGGGAATCAATGACAGTGTTTGGACAACTTAACCCTGCTGGCCCTTTGCATGTTAATAGATTACTGATATATTCTCTCTCTGGAAGGAGGAAATTAGTATGATTAGCATTTTCTCTGTATTGACTCAGTGAATCCACAAATTGGAAAAATGTTTACAGCCATTTTTGTTTATGCCTTTGAAAAATATTGGCAGCATTGTGGGACCAGGGTAACCTTTTCTACCCTTTTGTACTTCGCTGCCGATGCTTGTTTCCTGGGAGAAGTTTTCATAATAGATTTACGCGTATTCTTGGGAGCCTTCCCCCACCCTCTCTTTCTGTTCTCCTTTCATAGGTATTAAAGGATACGGTTTCGGCTATAAGAATTGTAGTCCAGAGAAAGTGCTTGTGGACTTAAGAGAGGATTAGATAAATCTATCGGGGATATTAATAGAGTAGAAGGCCCATATTCTTCAGAGACAGCATATCTCCCCATGATAACTATGGGGCCACCCATGATGAAAAGGTTGATATCAATTTACCCATGAGCCATTCTCAACATCCAGAGACTCACTGGTATATTTTGAAATAGACTGCATCAAGAATCCACCTTTTGTTTTCTTACATATAGCAATAGCAATAGTACTTAGACTTACATATCACTCCATAATGTTTTATAACCTTCTCTAAGCCAGGGGTCGCCAACCTTTTGGACTTCAGGGACCACCAAACTCATAATTTTAAATCCCATGAGCCAGAGACCATGGGAAAATCCTAAAAAAAAGTCTACAGGAAAACCCCCCACCCTATTTTCCTACCGATCGATTGTTCTTTATTTGGGATCATGGGACACCATCTCCAGCTCTGTTCTCAGGGAGAGAGAGAGAAAAAGAGACTTTTGGCTTCATGCAAGGAAAACAGCAAAAGTTTTTCTTTCTCTCCCCCAAACTCTGCCAGAATGGCATCGCCTCTTGCAGTAGGATGCCTTGCAGAGTCCCAAAGACTCATTTCTGGCAGAGTTTGGGGGAGAGAAAGAAAGACTTTTGCTGCTTTCCTTGCATGCAGCCAAAAGCAGAAGAAGAAAGAAGCGGAAAGAAGCTGCCCGGTGGCCAGGCCAGGCGCATGGGGTGCGTGGAGCAAGTTTCCCCCCTCCGAAGTTCCCCCCCTGCACCCTTTCCCCCTTTCCCTCACTACCTCGTGTGGTTCGCAATGCAAGCAACGCAAACATTTTGTTCCCGTGGGCCATGTGGGTGGCGCAGCCTGAATTAATTGCTTTGGGGGTGACATTTCTCTGTAGACCACCAAAATGTTCTCATGGACCACCAGTGGTCCCCGCCCACTAGTTGGCAACCACTGCTCTAAGCAGTTTACAGTCAGTATATTCCCCCCAACTATCTGGGTCTTCATTTTACCGACCTCAGAAGGATGGAAGGCTGAGTCAACATTGAGCCTGTCAGGGTCGAACTGCTGGCTATGGGCAGAATCAGCCTGCAATACTGCATTCTAACCACTGCACCACCATATATCATACATACTTATGATGTAAATGGGAGCCAAGCTTAAAGTTGCCTTGAATACATTCATTATGTTTAGAATTCAGACTGAAGAAGGATCATTATTGCCAGGATGATTGTTGGGTGCCTGCATTCAAGAAAGAGGGACCCCTGAACAATGGAGAAGCAAAGTTTTTTTTTTTTTTTTGGTGCAAGTTGAAGGCTACAAGTTGGAAAATTCTACATTTCTGATTGACTGGTCAGTTTGGGAAAGCTAGGCGGGTTCTTATTTGTGTATCTGATGTGAGTCCTATTGTTGGACAAAAGGAGCCCTTCAGGAGGGTAGCAGAGCTGTGGAGGTCCATTGTTAAAGGAGATGGAAAGTTGAGGTTGCTCTATGCTTAACTTGCTTCTCAGGGTTCCCCTAGAGCTGAAGTGCTGAGGAGGTTTCTCTTCTTCAGTTTAAATAGAATTGAAGTGTGTGTTTGTTTGTGTGTGTGTCTGTTGGGACAGAAAAATTCAATTTAGGTCTGATGGGATTAGACAGAGATAAATAGTGTTTGACCCCGGTCACACTTAAAGGACAGGAAGGAAAAGGATACAACTTCCCTTTTGTTTGCTAGGTTTGTCTTCTCCAATACAACCTACAACTAGATCTGTTTGTTTTCCTCATTCAAAGGCTTCTGTATCTGGGCGACCCAATTAAGACTGCATTCTACAGTAGATTGTCTCTTTGCAACCTTCATCTAAAACACTCTGGTTAGATTCCCCATTTGTACTGGGTTTGACTTACAAATGTAATAGACTTAACCACCATATCAATCCATTTGAAATGCTGTGGCATCCCAAATTAAATTTATAAAGTTAAATTATGTAAGAGTTCTGAAACAAACCAATGGAAAATAATCTTCCCTCCCTGAAAATTCGTTAGCAAACTATGCTGGGAATCTTATACATTCAAGGATCAGGACTTTTATTTCTTCTGATATTGCATCTTTCTTGTTTCTGTGATTAAAAAAGGTATAGTTTATGATTGCACTTTCAATGTGCAGAGGGAATGCAACTATATTTTCCAACTCTATTTTCTTTGATACAGTGGTGGGCTTTACATTTTTTTACTACGGGTTATGTGGGCTTGGGTTGGTGGGCATGGCGTGGCTTGGTGAGTGTAGCAGGGGAAGAATACTGTAAAATTTCCATTCCCACCCCACTCCAGGGGAAGGATACTGCAAAATCTCCATTTCCTCCCCACCCCACTAACTTGATTTCCAGCTCCATTCTCCTGTGTAGGGCAACAAAATAAGACCCAGCCGATCAGCTGGGATTCGGGAGGCAGAGAATAGATGAGGCAGGGCCAGTCAGAGGTGGTATTTGCCGGTTCTCTAAACTACTCAAAATTTCCGCTACCGGTTCTCCAGAACTGGTCAGAACCTGCTGAGTACCACTCCTGCTTTCATAACGTTAACACTGAAGCAACCCATATTTAAAAAGAAAAAAAAAACAGAGGATGTTGAAATTATAATTATTTAGAGAAAATGAGGTATATTATTGCATAATAGCACTCCCAAGTTTACAACAGTCTTCTAATATCCAGGCTTGTGTGGTCCTTCTTGAACGTTATTATCATTAAATTGTTAATGCCATAGAATTAGCATGCCAGTGGGTAAAGCCCGCATGACCTGAAGGAGAATCTTGAATGAAGGTGCATATTAAGGCATACAAATCCTTTGAAACATTTGCTCTGGAAGATGTATTACTTTTTTTTTTCCACCCAACAAAGTGAGGTTATCCATGCACACAGGTTGAAATAGCCAAGAGCATTTCTAAAGCAATTGTACAACTGTGTCTGCTTTAACAATTGAAAGAGTGAGCCTTTTACATGCTACCATAAATTCTAGAGCTTTTGGGGGAGTTTATTCAGCTTAATGCATTTTCTGTATATACAAAAATATACACATTTTTGCTAGCATTTTCTCTGACTGCATGCCTTTTTGTACCCAATAAAGCACAGGATTTTTTTGTGTGTTAATTTTGTCCATATTTGTTTCCTAAAGTACACAATACATTTGTTTTCTAATTGCCAATCTGGGAAACAGCAAAAGCCAAGGGATAACTTTGTTCCAGGTTAATTCTGAAAGCGCAAATTAAATCCATTTGTGTCAAAACACAAACCAAAAAAGAGAGAAAAGAATTGACTCTATCCTTGGCTGTACTTAGAAAAACATTACTACTAATTCTGTAACTTCTAGCGATTCCTAAGTGCAGTAATGTGGGTTTCTATTTTATTCCCTGATGCTGCTGGGGACACGCAGATGGGGCTAAATCCAATTCATATCAGAGTGTCATTCAATCAAGATGTGCCCATTCCCCTGAATTTTCTGCAAATTATTCTTAAGGCATACAAAAATGCCATTATTGTCTCATTAACATTTCCTAATAGACACATTTCATGGATATTTTTCTTTAGCAAAGGCGTACTTGCACATATTTTCCCAATCTCTGCTCTTTAGTGCACTATGTTTCCAAATGTTTTTTTTTCCATGTAGTTCCTCCAAATGTGTAGTATTTCTTTTCTATAAGATCTCCCCAACAATGCATATTTTTGCACATCTATATGTTTTTGAGCCAAGTAGCATATCAAGAAGGATGCTACTGTGAGTCCAGAAATCACCATGATGGTTTAGATTTTGACACATCACACTTTCCCCCATGAAACATGATGGATTTCCCTTTACATATAGCAGAAATTGTGAAACAGTGTGCTTCCTAGGTCAAATGCAAAGTTTAGGATCAGTGCCAGGAAGCACCCGGCAAACCCCACCATCCCTTTAATACAGCTGACTTTCCAAATATTCATAAATAAAGCATCTGCAGGTATTCTAGTCAATTTGCATTAAAGTAGTCTTTGCCGAATAAATAGCAAACACCAACAAACCCTTTAATACCAATAGGTATGAATATAATTTCTATAAGAGGATTAGAAGGAATTAGACTATTTGCAGGGAAATATACAAAACGTCTGCTAATATAAGCATACATTTGTGTGGAGGGGATTTAAGTGATTCGTCCTCATTATTTGCAAGTTATTAAAGGCCTGGAGATTGCAATACAATATGGCAATAAAAAATCTCTTTCAAAGTAGGCTGGGAAGCACCCCCAGGAAGGCAACTTGAATATCACTAAGGAATATTTTGAGATGGATATTTTGTTTTATTTTAAAGCTCTCTGCAGGTTTTTCCAATAGTTTTAATTAAGTCGGTATTAGATTGGAATCATTCTTTATCCTTCTTCTTTTGTGGGCTTATGGGCCATAACAGTAAAGTTAGTCAGCTTTGTACTTTTCTTTTCTTTTTAAGACCCAAATATTAAACTACAGATGAGAATTATCTCAGGGAATATGTATCAACAATTTTCCCTCTAGCCATTTTAGAAGGCCAAGTGCCACCTTGCCTAATTCCACAGGAACTGATTGCATTGAGGCAAAAGAAAAAGTACTTCATATTAAACATTTTATTTTTGTTTGTTTGTTAATCAAATTTATATAGCTACCCTTCTCACATAAATTAACTCTGGGCATTTGAGACCACAGCAACACTTTCAAGTAAACTATAAAAAGGAAACAAAACTAGAGAAAAAACCAAACTTTTAGTATTATGTGGGCAAGAAGCTACAGCGGCTTACACCTATCGTTGATTAACATATTTCCTTCTCCAACGGATTCATTAAGAATCCCTGATCGGTTTGTTTTGCTTGTTTTTAAATAAGAAGTCAAATTTAGATTGTCTGGATCTTAAGAACATAACTAGAAATACTGGATCAAGCTCCCTAATCCAATATTCTCTTCTACAGTGTCCGTGGGAGTTGACAATAGAAACAGTCAAAGTTAGCTGAGGAGAAAAAGTCGGAGACAGGAAAAAGTCTGTTCTCTTCTGGTGCAAGTTAATATTTATTTACATTTATTTATTTATCAAATTTGTACGCCATTCTATGGCTTTGGAAGTAGCAAATGGACCATCCATTCACAGTCCTCCAACTTTTTCATTTGCACTTTTCCTGTGATGATCACTGATGAAGTAATGCTGCTGCTACTCTCACCATTACTGCCACTACCACGGTTACTGATGCTCTGCTTTCAGAGGATATTGTTCAACTTTCATGTGTTTTCTACAGGCCCTTTTGAATGCCTTTCATTCAGACATCAACAGAAGAAATTTTCAACAGAATTTCTTTTAGGACAGAACTGTCAAACTCGCGGCCTGCATGCCAGATGCATCATTTTGCAAAGGGGGGGGAAGTCACTATATGTCATGTGACGATGCCGTGATGATGCAAGTTTGACACCCTTCTTTTAGGAGAACATCTACTATCTGGTCCATTTCAACTTCTCACCAGCTAAATGAATAAGCCAAGAGCTAGTTAATCTTTTAGTACAGCTTCTTAGTTAGCTGGGGCTTTGGCTGCATTGTGGGATGAAGCAGTTTGCTTCTCCTCCTGCCACAGGTCCACAAAGTAAAGCAAACAAGGTCAATAAATTGGGTCCTGGAATTAAAGTCAACACTGTAAATTATGACTAAGCAATCCAATCAGATGTGTCCAAGCTTCAAAAGCAATAGCAATAGCATTTAGACTTATATAATGCTTCACATGCTTTGCAGCCCTCTCTGAGCGGTTTATAGACTTAGCATATCACCCTCAACAATTTGGGTCCTCATTTTACTGATCTTGGAAAGATGGAAGGCTGAGTCAACCTTGAGCTGGTCAAAATCAAACTCCTGGAGTGAGCAGTGAGTTAGCCTGCAATACTGCATTCTAACCACTGTACCACCATGGCTCTTACTTTAATTCAATGCTAAACATGCACAATTTTGACTTGAATGTTGAATGACATGAAATCTTCCTCTGGACTATTTTTTCTTCAACACTTTTCTGGTCTTGGTCCTCCAGCTGCTTACTAGGGATTAATTGTAGACTAGGGACTGAGCTTCAAGCAGTATTTTGAGGTTGTCAGCAGAAATAACCCAGGCATGAGTGTTTCCTTAACATACCATCATTGCAAATGTTTGAGGTAATTATTGTTATTGCAAAGGGAATACCTTAGGAAATAATATACTGTGAACATTAATCACATAAGGTTTATGATGTGCTCCTTATTTCAAAGTGTTGCCAGAATATCATTAATTCTAAACTATCTATAAATCACATTTTTTTGCCCTAAAGTGTATTTAAGTACGGTTTCACTCATGTTTTCTAAATAGCAGTAAACTGATAATTTATTCTTAGAAGACTCTATCTTGCTATAGTAGTGAATGCACAAAATCTTAGCATCTCTTTATTGCTAAGTAAAACAAACAACAACAATTACCACCACCATCCCAGAACAAAACAAATCATACAACCCACAACAAAAACACAGTACTAAGAATGAAAGTTAAGAATTAAGTATCCAATTTTTCACATATAAAACTTTATTCCTGACTATAACAAAAATTATATATTCTAACTTCATTCTCCAGCACAGAATTATGGGCTAACTTCTGTATTTTCAAAATTTACATCCTTTCTCTACCCCCAGTTCCACCACAAATCATCCTGGTTTTCATTACAATGAATAGTAGTTTAGTAGAAGAAAAAAATTCTAGCTAGTCTAGAAACTAATGTATTAATCAAATTGGGAAGTAATGTCGTTCTCATTTGTTTTGTCAGAATCAAGTTTACTTCTGACTTTTCTTATATTTTTAGCCACAGAGCAATGAAGACCACAGATTGCCTGGAGAAAGAATGTCCTGAATATTGATTAAAAATGAATGTTTTTAATGTGTTTAGAAAGTTGTCACTCCCCATGGTTTGCAAGAAGGGCATTCTGCATCTAAGACATGCATGTGTCCATTGAATAATATCATCCTGTATGGTAAGAAATGTCTGGAAGAGTTAAATGAAAACCTAAAATCAAATCACCCCAGCCATATGGTTGATTCAGCGTGGAGAAAGCTTGCCTATAAAATCACCAAGAGTTGGATATGAGTGAATGGTTAAAACAACTACAAAATCAAATCAAGATTACAGTCTTAGGCCAGCATAAGAAAACCAAAATCTGACTGATTGGTCTAAGTGAGGGGTGTCAATCTTGATTTTGTTAAGTCCTGAGCATGGGCGCAAGGAACGGAGACGAGGCATCAAACTGTGACTTCGACTCTTTATTAGTAACTTCAGAACAGAGCAAAATACTTGGGCAGCAGCAGCTCTTTTATAGAGCTGGCTGCTGCCACAACAACCAATGATTTGAGTTTACCGCTCTAACAAGCGTCCAATCAGAGATGACCCGCTGTCAGCCAATCAGATCAGCCAGAAACGACCAATCACTTCGCGGGCCAATGAGAAGTGCAGGATTATGAGCCTGCTGTTAACGTAAAGCTATTAGGGTTGTTAATGAACGTGTTAGCTTAGTCCACAACACCCCTCCCCCCTAGGTTCCATCTGAGGGTTGGGGTAACGTATTCTCGTAAGTAGGCAGGTCGTTTCACCTGTCTGCTTGACTTGCACTGTTCCACCGGTTTCTGTCCTGGCTCTGGTTCCAGTAGGCTGCTTGCTGAGTTGGATGGCGAAGACGGTCCCGCTGTTCCATTGGATGGCTCGGGGCTGTCTCTCCGCTCTCGCCAATGCCGTCATCCGGGTTCCCTGGATCTGTTTCCATTGCGGTGCTGCTACGCGGCGAGTCAATCACCCGGCTTGGTTTTCCTTCTGGAGGTGAGTATCCCCAGGTTGGTTGTGTAGACTGCTGAGTTCCAATTGTTAGGTCATCTGCTATTTCTTCTCCGGCCCCCTCGATGTCCCTTCCCCCCCCCCAGTTTGAGATTCAGGGGATGAGATGGGAGTAGGTGCTATTCTGGATCATAGCTGGTCTATGTGGCGCTTCCACATTTTGCCATCCGCAGTTTGTAGACGGTAGGATCAGGGCCCCGTAAGTTGCGTTATGGTAGCGGGGACCCACAATGGGTCACCCGAGAGGTTTTTTGCAAAAACAGAGTCGCCTATCTGTAATTTACGACACTTGCTGCTGGACCTCAGGGGTGGTTCTGGTGTGTAGGCAGGGTGAAGGCGATCAAGGTGTGAGCGAAGTTTTTGGCCCAACAGGAGTTCGGCCGGGATTCTGTTTGTGGTGCTGCTTGGAGTGATGTGTTGGAGGAGAAGCATCCTGGTTATCTTGTCGTCAATGTCTCCCTGTTCCATCTTGTGTAAAGTTTTCTTTACAAATTGGACCATTCACTCAGCCCTGCCATTGGCCGCAGGGTGAGCTGGAGATGTTAAGGCATGGCGGATGCCCCGGTCCGCTAGGTACTGTTCAAATGCCAGGGCAGTGAATTGGGGGCCATTATCGGAGACCAGGACATCCGGCAATCCGTGGGTAGCAAATAGCTTATTCAGTTTTTTAATGACCGCTTCTGTGGTGGTGCTTTTCATTTTATGGACCTCGAGCCAGTTGGAATAGGCATCCATGGTTAGAAGGAAAGTATGTCCTTTTGTGGGTCCCGCAAAATTGATGTGGATACGGGACCAGGGACCACGAGGTGTTTCCCACTGAGTTGGGGGTGTTTTGGGAGGAGCGGCGCAAGTCTCCTGGCACTTGCTGCACATAGCTACCCAGGCTTCTATCTGCTTATCTATGCCTGGCCACCACGCATAACTCCTTGCCAATGCCTTCATCCGCATGATGCCTGGATGTCCATCGTGCAACATTTTAAAAACTTTATGTTGTAATTTCTCCGGGATGACGACTCTGTCTCCCCACAAGATGCAGCCCTTTTGGGAGAACAGTTCTGTCTGTTGGTTTCTGAACAGCTTGAAGGTGTCATTGGTTTCATTGTCAGGCCAACCTCGTTCCACCCAGCTGAGGACTCGTGCCAAAAAAGGATCCTTCTTCATTTCCGAGGCGATGTCTCATGTGGTCAGTGGTGGTGACTGAAGAGTCTCAATTTGCAATACAGCTAGGGTTGGAGCTGGGTCATCTATGACTTCTGATAGTGGAGAACGGCTCAAGGCGTCAGTGTGGGGAATGGCTTTCCCCAGACGGTGTTGCAGTTGGTAGTCGTATGCTGCTAAAAACTCTGACCAACGTGTCATTCTTGGTGATAAGATGTGGAGAGTTGGTTTGTCTCCCGCTAAAATGCTGAGTAACAGCTTGTGGTCTGTAATTATGGCAAAGGGTCTTCCATAGACATACTCATGGAAATGTTTAATTGCAGACACAATGGCGAGAGCCTCTTTATCAAGTTGGCTATCGTTCCTTTCAGTCTTAGACAAAGTTCTCAAAAAGAACGTAATTGGTGCCTCATTACCGTTTGGTAGGACATGGTTTAAGATGGCTTCCACTCTGAATGGTGAGGCGTCACAGGTAACCGTTAAGGGTAGAGTCTCATTGTATTGTATTAATACAGCATCAGAAGTTAAGAGGTTTTTTACTTGTTGAAATGCTCGTTCTTCACGCTGTCCCCAGACCCAGGAAGACTTTTTGTCAAGAAGTCTAAGTAGGGGTTCAGCTATGGTCACCTTCTGGGGCAAGAAGATGCTATAAAAGTTAATCAGTCTCAGCGTTTTGAGGGTTTTCCAGGAGACCATCGATTGGGACGACCCCGAGTCGACTTCCATTATGCAAGGTTGATTCTCAATAGCGACCTTTACTCGGATCTTCCTTGCATCCAGGGACGAAGCGTGGCCGATAGTGATGGTTTGGTGTGCGTCTTCCCATCTAGTGGAAGTGGCAGGTGCTCGATTTCTGTAGTAGTGGTTGTTCCATTGGTGGTTCAGGCGGTCCCAATTTACAGGTGGGTTGCCTGTAGCCTGGCGGAGATTATTCTCCCTCCGGATTGGACTGGACCCTCGCTTGCTTCTGCAGACCTTTGCGATGTGGCCTCTCTTTCCACAGGAGCAGCAGAGTGCATCGAGGAATTTGCAGTCTGCTCGTGGGTGGTTTGCCCTGCAACCAGCGCATTGGCGTGGGAATCTCTGGATCCGTTGGTCACGTTGGTCGCTTTCTGACCGTAGCCGGTTGACCTCCTCTTCCTCGCTGTCTGATGAGGATTTGAGGTCTTCATGATGGGCGGTAGTAGTGTGCCTCTCAGAGGAAGGCGGACTGTCACTAGCGAATTGGCGGTGTGGTGCGTTCGCTCGGCGCATTCGAGAGGCTGACTTCCTGGTTGCTTCTGCTGCAGTAGCGTCAGCAATGACATCTGCCAGGCTGATGTCTCCCTTCGCCATAATCTTGCTCTGTGTCGTGTGGTCATCTAATCCCAGAACTATCCGGTCTCTCATTGCTTCCTCGAGGTTTGCGAAACCACAGAGTCCACCCAGGTTCCGGAGGTCAGCGATGAAGTCTCCAACACTCTCGTTTTTCCGTTGGTCCCTCTGGTAAAACTCGTGTCTTCGGATGAGTGTTGGCACTGTGGGTGCATAATGGGCCCGGAGGATCGGCGCGAGGTTATCCCAATCCATTGTCTTCACCTCCGCCGGTTTTGCAAGCACCTTAGCCATTTTAAAAACAGCGGGCCCGCAATGGGTCAGGAATACCACTTGTTTCTTGCCAGGCGTAGCATCCTTCAGATTGTTGGTCTCCAGGAACATCTGGAACCGGTCTATATACGAATCCCAGTCTTTGTTTGCTGGGTCAAATGGAGTGCGTGGTATGGCGCCGCTGGTCATCCTGCCGTTTGTTGCTTGCACTCTTAGCCACGTGCTCTGTATTGTTCGATGAGTGCTTAGTCAGCTTTATCATCTCCGCATCCTACCCTCATCGCCAGTGTTAAGTCCTGAGCATGGGCACAAGGAACGGAGACGAGGCATCGAACTGTGACTTCAACTCTTTATTAGTAACTTTAGAACAGAGCAAAATACTTGGGCAGCAGCAGCTCTTTTATAGAGCTGGCTGCTGTCAAAACAACCAATGATTTGAGTTTACCGCTCTAACAAGCATCCAATCAGAGATGACCCGCTGTCAGCCAATCAGATCAGCCAGAAACAACCAATCATGACTCGCTATTCCCGGGCCAATGAGAACTGCAGGATTACGAGCCTGCTGTTAATGTAAAGCTATTAGGGTTGTTAATGAACGCTTAGCTTAGTCCATAACAGATTTCATCAGGGGTTGTGTTTGAACTTGGGGGGCCAGGGTGGGCGTGGCCAACTTGATGTCACTTGTGTTGAGGGCCAGCTATGGTGGCCAAGTGCGAAGGCAGGACTTCCCTCAGACCTCCCTCTCGTTATAATCCCTCCCTCCATCCCTTTCTTCCTTCCTTTCCTTCCTTTTCCTCCCTCTTCCTTCCCTTCTTTCTCCTTCCCTCTGTCTTCTCCTTCCTTCTTCCTTCCCCTCTTTCCTTATTTTTCTTTCCTTGCTCTCTTCCTATCTTCCCCTCTTTTTCTTTGACTTCCTTCTTTGCCTTTCTCCTTTCCTGCCCTTTCTTGCATGATCAGATGCAAAAGGGGAAACATTTCTCCTTTTGTTGTTTTTAGTTTCTTTTGATAGCCCTCTGCCAGTGAAAACAGAGCTCAGCGGGGCATGTGTACTCCCCTGGGCCCCATTTTCAGCTGCGATGGCCTCCTGCAGCCCTCTGCCAGCAAAAATGGGCTGCAGGAGGCCGTCACAGCCAAAAATGGTCCTCCCCTTTCAGAGCTCCTATTTTGCTGACAGAGGCACTGTGGGCCGTCCTTTGCTGTTTCCAGGGTGCCCCTGCAGGCCAGATCTAAGGACCTCACAGGCTGCATCTGGCCTGCAGGCCTTCAGTTTGACACCCCTGGTCTAAGTTGTGAGCAGTGAATCAGTGAAGAAAATGAAACACTAAATAGTTCATAAGGAATGGGGAATATCTGCTCTCATATGAAGATTGTAAAGGAAAAAGAAAATACCAGCCCCTTGTTTTCTGTCTCTATATGTATGCTACAGGAAAGGGGGCCATGAAATTTTCCAAAGTTTTGCTTCTTTCTTCATTTACAGGTAGTTCTCAATTTATGACTCTAATTGAACCTGCAGTTATGATGGTAAGTCATGACAGTTGTTAAATGGGTCATCATGTGACCATGCCTGATTTTATGACTTATTTTGCAATGGTTGTTAAACAAACACTATGGTAGTTAAGCAAATGTTGCAATTGTTAAGCAAACCCACAGTTCTGGAAACCAGAAATAAACTTCCTGTTTATTTATTATAAGCATCCGGACAAAAATGATGTAAGTTGCAGTCATGTAACTAAGTAACATTGCAAACAGCCATAAATGTGGACCGGCTGCAATGGTGGGATTCATTTTTTTTTTACTACTGGTTCTTTGGGCGTGGCTTGCTGGGCGTGGCAGGGAAGGATACTGTAAAATCTCCAGCCAGAGGTGGTATTTGCCGGTTCTCTGAACTACTCAAAATTTCCACAACCGGTTCTCCAGAACTGGTCAGAACCTGCTGAATACCACCTCTGGCCAGCTGCCAAGTTTCCAAAATGTCACATGACCATGGGAAGGATTGCTATTAGAAATTTGAATTCAGATAAATATCCTTTTTTTTCGAGGTCTATCATAAACTTTAAACANCAGCTGCCAAGTTTCCAAAATGTCACGTGACCATGGGAAGGATTGCTATTAGAAATTTGAATTCAGATAAATATCCTTTTTTTTCGAGGTCTATCATAAACTTTAAACAATCACGAAATGACTGGCTGTATCTCAAAGACTTCCTGTCAGCGTCACCGATCACTGGTAGACCTAACAGGATGGGTGATACTTACCTGATAACACTAAGTGCTTCCTAAGTTGAGGCAGTCCTCGACTTACAAGAGTTCACTTAGTGACCATTTGAAATAACAATGGTGCTGAAAACAGCGACCCATGACTGTTTTTCACCCTTAATGACCTTTGGGGTATCCCCATGGTCACATGATTTACATTGGGACGCTTGACCACTGACTCACATTTATGATGGTTGCAAGGTCCCAGAGCCATGGGATCACCTTCTGCGACCTTCTGAGTCAATGGGGAAACCAAATTCACTTAACAACTGTGTTACTAATTTAAGAACTTAACAGAGGTAGCAAGAAAAATTGTAAAATGGGGCAAAACTCAATTGATAAATTTCTCACTTAACAACATAAATTTTGGGCTCTTAAGTGTGGTCCAAAGGTGAAGGCTCCCTGCATATTTACAGACAAATATTCCCTGTGCTTCACTACTCACTGCAACAATCAATGTTGATTCCTTTGCTTACCAGCAGATGACAAAATCATCCCACATGAAAACTAGAAGGAAAGCACCAATAACCAGCCTTGTCACTAAGGCAGGGCTAGGATTTGCCATCAGGACAGGACAATTTGCATCAGCAGAATGCATGCTAATGTGGCCAGTTATTTATTATGGGGAAGAATTTTGTGAAGACACACAACAGATAAAACAGAGGAAGGTGGTCTTTTGTGCCTGGGGAATGTAACCAGTGAACTGAACTGTATTCTAATGAAGGAGCCCTTCGATGCTATAGGGCAGGGGTGTCAAACTCAAGGCCCGTGGCCCGGATCCAGCCTGCGGGGTGCTTAGATCTGGCCCACAGGGCCACCCTGAAAACAGCCAATGGACCGGCCCACAGTGCCTCTACCAGAGAAAACGGAGCTCAGAAGGACCACACGCAGCCCTCTCTGGCTCCATTTTTTCTGGCAGAGGCCCGCAGGAGGCCATCGTAGCTAAAAACGGAGCCCAAGAGGGCCACATGAGGCCATCCTGGGCTGTGTTTTTGCTGGCAGAGGGCTGCAGGATGTCGAACTGTGGCCACATCCACTCCGGCTGTGCCCACTCAGCCCCTCCGAGGTTAAACACAGCCCTGATGTACCCCTTAATGAAATGGAGTTTGACACCCCTGATATAGGTGACATTCAGCGAGAAATAACTAGATGCTTGAGTCAAAAATTCAGATCTCCCTCCAATAATGTCATTATATCACCATGAGCTCTAGATCCTTTGCTTAACTCTGAGTGAAACTCCCTACTTACTAAAAGGCCCTTATTGCTCTTCCATGAAAGATTTGGTGGGACGGAGATGAACTGGATTCTCCCCTCCCTGCAAAACAATTTTTTTTTAACTCACGCAGGCTTTGGTCCAACTCACAATTTTTCTTAACACTAGCACCTGGCAGCATTTACTATTAAAGCTCCGATTCTTCTCCCCCACAATGTGTGACTATAAAATATTAAGGGAACTGTGCTGTCTGCACAGCAAATGCATCCTTCAAGGAAGTAAAGAGGACATAATCCTGTTACTTCTATATTTATATGGCTGACATTTTTCATCTCCCTGGATTTTGACAATGATGATAATGATTTCTTTAACTGGATTGGAAGAAATGCTAGAGTGAGGTATCACAGCCGAAATACAAATATATATAAAAATGTTCACATGAGAGCAGAGAGGTAGACATGGGATATTATATAAATACTCTTGGCATGGGGTTAAATTGCCTACTTGGTTAAAAATAATTTAAATTATGGTTGTTTTTTTTTACTCACGGGTAATGGGGCATGCTCCATCCTGAACGCTGGCTGCATAAAAAATGCAGGCTTAATACAAGCTTTCTTTCACTGGGGCATTAAAATTTAAGTGTGGTTGGGAACAACACAAAAGGAGGCACCTAAGCAATCCTTCTGCTCCCTGGAGAAATAGTGAGGATTCATGGGGATACATGCACGCACTCATACAGCACAGAAAATTGAGTTGATTTTTTTAAAAAAAACATGGCTGGTAGTAACAGCCAGGTAAAGCTTGTAGTATAGAAATCAACCTAATGTGTGACTTTGTAACAAGTTTTAATGATCTACTTCCAGAAGTTTCCCAAGAGCTGTTTGTTTTAAGAGTTAAAGAAAGGAGAAAATGGAAAATATCTGGCATGTTGAAAAATGGTAATATTATCTGAAAGAATAAAGGAATGTAATTTATAGTTTTATTTGACTATTGATATTTAAAATGTATTATCTTCTCATGACTTGAAAGATATAAATTGTTCTTCAGGCTGATCTTATGAGTCTTTCTCTATTTTTCTAAATGGCAGAGAATTTCCCACTCATTGCGACTACCGTGTTTTCCTGAAAATAAGACCTATCCCAAAAAAGCCCTAGCTTGTTTTTTACACGTGTGCCCAAAATAAACACTATCCCCAAAATAAGTTAGGACCCCTCCCACTCTGTTGCACCTGGTTGTGCACTGGTGTGCACCTGGAGGCACACAGGTAAAAATCAAGCTAGGAAAATGGAGTTGCTTAACTTCAGACAGTTGCATCCAGGCCTTGCACACCTGTTTTGCCTTGACGGCCCACTTCTTCGGCAGCCGCTTGCTGCCACTTGCACATGTTGCCCCCAGCCTCTGTTTTACTTCAAGAAAAACCTCTGCAATGATAAAAGAGCTCCAGATTGAGGTACACAGTGCTCCCTGGCCTCCGTTTCACTGTCATGGGCCTTCAGAAAAGGCCTATGAAGCTGAGAAACAAGCTCTGGATTGATGCACATGGCACCTTGACCTCTCTTTTGTCATCAGAGATGCATCAGAGCTCATTTCACAGCTGAGAGGCATTTCCTGAGGAGCGCCTCATGTGGTGGGACAGTCAATGCCACCATGGTGAGGTGAGACAGTGGAAGACATCCCCCCAAAATAATACCTGGTGACTCTTTGGGAGGAAAATATATATATAGGGTCTTATTTTGGGGGAAAGATAGGGAAATGATAGGGATACACGCTATTGAAGTAAAAACCTCTAAAAATGTTTGTCTTATAAAGAAGTGTTGGGGTGGTAGAGACTCCATCTGTAACATCCATTCACACTACATGATACTATCTCCAGTTCTTTAAAGACAGTGTGTTTCAGCTCCCTTCTCAACTTTAAACTAGTTAGCTGTCAATTGAATGACGGGTTCTTTAATAATTCAGCAGAAATTATTTATGGTTTATTATAAGAATATAATAATTGGTAATATAATACTGCATTGTATTTAGATGTTCTTTTCTCTTACGATGGGCAGCTAATGAAACTTACATAAAAGAGATTCAGTTCCAATCAGTGCCGCCTACTCCCCTCTCCATGGCATAAGGCAAAAATGGCCCTCCCCACCAAAAAACAAAAAACCAGAAAGCAAACTAGTTTCCCAGCATGACCTTTGCCATTTCAAAATGGTACATATTTCAAAATATTCATACCCGTACAGCTCAAAGGCATTCCTGAATTTGGGATGCTAAACCCTGGTGCTTTTCTTTGCTGCATGCCATTTCTCTATTAAGCTTTGTTATTACTATTATTTTTAAAATATATACATTGCTGGGCAACAATATCTGTTATATCCTAGAATGCGCAGACATCAGATTGCCTATCCTTGGTCTATTTCCCCGAATCATACTTCATTACTCTGCTATGTACTTCATTCTAAATTGTATTAGAAAACAACCTGCACCTGAACATCAGCAAGAGAAAGGAGATGGTGTTAGACTTCCGGAAGAAGAGAAAGGAACCTGCCCCACTTTACATCGAGGGGGGCTGTGTGGAGAGAGTTTCCTCCTTTAAATTCCTGGGAGTCTACCTCAGTGAAGATTTTACCTGGAAAAACAACACAACTCAGGTGGCTAGAAAGGCCCAACAGAGACTCCATTTCCTTAGGATCTCGCGAAAGAATAAAGTGGAACAACGACTGATCACCTCCTTTTACCGGTCCACAGTAGAAAGCGTCCTCACATGTTGCATTACAGTGTGGTATGCTGGCTTGACAGCCACGGATAGAAAGACATTACAGAAGGTGGTGAGCACAGCACAAAACATTGTGGGCTGTTCCCTGATACCGCTAGATGACATCCTTAGGGCTCCTTAGAAGAGTGAGGAAACTTCTCAGGGACCACTCACATCCCTGTCAGCACTTCTTCACTCTCCTACCATTGGGTAGGAGATATAGAAGCATAGCCAGCTGCATCAACAGGCTGAAGAATAGTTTCTACCTGTGGGCTGTCAGACATCTGAATGGAAAATAACTTCATGTCAACATAGTATGATAGGCTTGCGGGGCCAGCACATTGTGCAATAAGGTCACTGTTCTATATTTGCATTCTTGAAAACCTGCATTCAGATTGGCGAAGACGCACAGCAACCTGATTGATCGAGTGTGCGGCACTGATTGGCCATTACAAAGCTACCGCGATCGGCTGAGCTGATCGTGGGAGATTCAAACGGCTGCCATTGGCCGAGGCACCCTGTGCGAGACCAATGTAAGCCGCAGCTGATCCGAGCCAAGCAAGCAGATCTACCTAATTAATAAAGAGCTTTTAAAAGTCACTCACCTCGCGTCTCTCCTTGGGACCGATCTGCATATGTAACAGTCACACAGTGTAATAAGATTGGGACTGGGTTAGGGACTTCTGTCCTCACTGTGAGTTGTGTTTGGGGAGGGGTGCAGGAAGGGAGGCTCAGCCAATCTCATTGTACACATTGTTAAGCCTGGTCCCCCAACCAATGTTAGGGATAACATTGTTTACCCTAACTGGTTGAGGTAAAAAAAAAAACACAGTCATCAATCCATCCAGTAATTAGGGATCATTAAGCCAGAGAGCAAGCTGTGGTTGTCTTGCTCCTTTTATGGTGCTTTTACAACCACACCCTTAATTACATTCCTACAGTTAAAGTTACACACACTTTAACCAACAAACCATGATAACTTATTTATTTTACCTAAACCAGTTTGGGTAAACAATGTTATCCCTAACATTCTCCCCTTTTGGGTAATAATAATAATATAACCATTTACACCTTTAAATCATAGTTGTTACAACTCTCTTTAAACTTGACTACACCTTGAGCTTTTGTAAACTGGTCTGCAATGTTTTCTTCTGTCATGCAGTACTCCAGTNATTTTCTAGTGCTTATGTCAGTTGCAAAACTTGCATCTGCATAGGCACTAAGACTCAAATCACCCTTTGGCTCTAATTACAATGCATGGTGCATTGTTCCTTTAAGTTATCTTAAAATTCTCTTTAATGATTGCCAATGACATTGATGAGGATCTGCATTAAATCGCGCCAGCTGATTAACGCTATAA
>BHEV01000493.1:0-26984 GCA_004319985.1 Emydocephalus ijimae
CCAATCAGAAGTGCAGGGCCAGAACCCTGCACTTTACCTCAAGCTCAGACCTTTATTGATTTACTGTATACACAACAGCCCCCATCCGCCTGAAGCCTCATCGAGTCCCTTTTGCCCTTAAACCAAAGATTGACAAGCAGCTTGATAAATTAATAGCCCAGGGTGTTTTAGAACCAACCGACCGTGTTCCTTGGGAAACCCCAATCATAACACCCATCAAACCTGATGGATCGTTAAGGATTTGTGGGGACTACCGTGCCACCCTGAATCACGCCCTTCAACAGAACGCTTACCCAGTGCCGGTGGTACAATACCTCCTCCATTCCCTGGGGGGCGGAAAAGTCTTTGCTAAATTGGATTTAGCACAGGCGTACCAACAACTGCCTGTAGATAAAAAAACAGCAGAGACGCAAACGATTGTTACGTACCAAGGCGCCTTTAAGTGCAACCGACTCCAATTCGGAGTTAGCGTGGCCCCAGGGATCTTTCAGAGCTTGATGGAGAGACTATTACAGGGTATAAAAGGGGTCGTACCATACTTTGATGATGTTTTAATTGCTGCCCTGAATAGGGAAATACAAAAGGAGCGTCTTAGACTGGTTCTCCAGAAATTTAAAGACTCTGGCCTTGAAGTTAAAAAAAAAAATGTCAACTGTGTACAGATAAAGTAGAGTTCCTGGTGTACCTAATCGATAAACAAGGCATTCACCCCACCAGTAGCAAGTTAAGAGCAATCAAGAATGCCCCAAGACCCAAAAACAAGACTGATCTCCAAACTTTCCTGGGGCTTATTAATTTTTGCAACATCTTCCTGCCCCACAAAGCGACCGTAGCCGAGCCCGGAAGAGAAGGGAAATAAAACATTGAACAAACAGGCCATAACTTTATTTAAAATGCATGACTAATATTAAAGATATTGAGATCAAGATAAACATACATTTTAATAAGGGATCAAGGATTTCATCTGGGAAGAACCAATTTCACGAATATCTTGCCAGAATACAGAAATTGTCTACATGTGTTTTTTTCAATGAAATTCTTATGCAAAAAAGAATAACACATACAAAATAGCTATATATGAAGTGAATAGATGAAGAAATAAATATTTTGAAACTGAAAGTGATATAGAATGGGAAAAAATCTGGTTTTTTGGCCCTTAACTATGAATTCATATTCATATTGAAAAAGGTCAAGAGAAATAGAATTGAAAACTGGGTAGTTTTATCTCTGACAGTAATGTTACTGAAACTGAACATATTTCACTAGAGATACCTTCAGGAAGGTATCTTTGGATTTCATCCCATTCTTGTGGAAGGCAGCATTCTTGGTCATAGGCTGAATTTAAATATGTAGGAAAATGAGTTGAAAATCAGAGAGAGCTTTGAGAGACTAATGCTGTATAAAATACAACCTAGAGTTACTATAACCCATGTTACATTCTATGGCAGTGGTGGCTAACCTTTTTGGGCTCCTGTGCCAAAAATTGTGCATGTGGTTGCATGTGTATGCTTTCATGCCAGCACCCAGAAGGCAATGATACAAATAATTTCAGTGACTTTTCACCTTAACATTTCATCTAAAGATCTTTTCTTCCTATATCTCACTTCTTATCAATAAGTAAATTATAAAGCTTATTTATTTAATCTTAACCAAGTCCACTAAATGTTTTTACAAATAACAATGTATATATTTTAACCTCCTGTGGCTCCTGTGCTGAAAATTGTACATGCACTTGCATGCACGCGCTCACATGCCAGCACCCAGAAGGCAATGTGCACGGGGGGCCCAAGCCCCCTGCGCATGCATGCACGGCCCCACTGTGCATGCTATATATCTCTGTGCATGCATGCCAGATACCTTCTGTGCATGCATGCCATATACCTCTGTGCATGCATGCCAGATACAATCAGCTGTCAGGCGGGGGGGGCAGGGATGTGAAATTAATCACATCCAATGCCATATGCTGAATCTGTCATTGAAAGAGCAAAGCATCAAAAATTCAATAATGTTTTCATCATCATAAGAGCCAGAGCTACACCTAAGCTTATGAGATATATGTATGTACACATACACACACACACACACACAGGTATATAATAAAAACTTTGCTTGGTGTGTATGCAACTATAATTTCCAGTGTTTTATGGCTGGTTAAAGAAGAAATATGTTTACCAGACATGTGCACATGCTTTTCTTAACATTTCAGCATTTTAAGCATCTCATACACAAAAATAAATAAATAAATAATATATTTTTTATTAAATATTCCTAAAAAGAATATTAAAAATTAATACAAACTAATATAAAATTTCTAAGAAAACAGAAAACAAAAGAAAACAAAGAGAAAGCAAAAAATGCAAAAACATTTTAAAAAAGTTAAATTAAAATAGAAAAATGAGCAGTATTTCTATGCATTGCACAGAATGTAATTTTACAGCAGCCATTAAACTTTGGCCTGGGACCAGAAACAGGAATAAAAACAAATTCTAAATGAGACATTTGCTGCAACATTAAACTGCAGCATTCACCTCCTTACAGTGGTGGGATTTAATTTTTTTTACTACCGGTTTTGTGGGCGTAGTTTGGTGGGCATGGCAGGGAAAGGATACTGTAAAATCTCCAGTCAGACGTAGTATTTGCTGGTTCTCCAAACTACTCAAAATTTTCACTACAGGTTATCCAGAACTGGTCAGAACCTGGTGAATACCACCCCTGCTTCTTATCTTCTAAAAGTCATATGTCAGATTATCACTAGATTAAAATTTAAAACAATTGAGATAGGATTGCCTGTATTAATTAAGTGCTGGGTGGCTAGTCTTAAATTACAGGAAAGTGGGAGTGACTGGAGTGGATATTATGAAGTAAAAAACTTAAGACTCCATTGAGTCAAGTTTAATTGCTAGTCACTATATGGATAAACGCATGACATTTTAGGTACATGTATAAATATGAGCTTTGTCATTATTTTCTCTTAGGGTTGCTCTTTAAATTTTGCTTAAAAGTTTAAACTTGTTAAAACTTAACCTTAAAGTGAAAATTAAACCATTTTCAGGCAGTCCAAAGATGGTTGAATACTGCCAATTGCTGTAACAAATAAATATAGCACTGTTACAAAGGTGGAAAGAAAATGTTTTTTCAACATGTAAAATAATAGATGTGAATTAGAATTTATTTTAACATTCTGTTATTATTACTGTCATTCTTAGTTCTACTTTTATCCTCTTTGTTATATAAATTAGAAGAGCAATTATAAAATATAAACCACCACTGCTACCATGATCCCAAAAATGGATATGTATACTGTATGTAATGTATATGGCGAAAGAGAGGGAGGGAGGGACGGATAGAGAGAAAGAGAGAAAGAGCAAGAAAGAGCACAACAGTGTATATACTCAACATGCAGAGAGACTCTGGGGTTACAAATGCTGTCATTCAACTTGTCATTATTTTGCTGACAAAAGAAGATAAATGTGAAAGCTAACGGTTGTATGATTAATTCTTATTTGGAAAAATCTCAGCTAAATTTACTTATAAATAAGCAGGAATAATATTTCTGTGTAGAGATTAAGGAAGATGACGATCAAACTATGCAAGAATAATCGTCTAGACAAAGAAAGCTGAAACAACAATAACAAAAAAATAATACTCAGAAACAGTTCAGACAGACATCTCCTTGATTCACTGGTGTATGAGAGATCGAAAGAATGAAATACACACACACATACACACACAAACACACACACAGAGTAATATAACCTTTATATTGTAAATCTATTGATCAAGTTCCCATACTTCCATGTTAGAGTTACCAGTTCACCCTTCTCTACTGCTGATTGGTTTTTTTTTTTTCCTAACGATTCTATTAGACAATCTGCATGGGATTTTTAATCATGGGCCACAAACCCTTTTTTATCATAATGACAGGAACTTATAGACAAACATAAAAAAAACCATAATATTGGTAGAAGGGAATGTTGATTGCTCTCTGTTGATGCTCTCTGAACTTGGTTGCTTTCTTGCATACATTCCATAACCAACTAGGTAACGTCAGCATTGATGACGTTACCTGGTTTGGTAATGAAACATCTGCAAGAAAATCCTAGTTCAGAGAGCACCAGCATTCAGAGGAGATATATCTGCCTCGAAAAGCACAGGCAGCCACAAAAGGGAAATAAGTGACAAAACATAATTACAGTGTTGTAATGCAAAGTCTACCTTCTTGTAATTTTGTTGCATCATCATAAAACAATATAAGAGGCAGAAATTATTCTATGATCCCACATTTTGTTATCATTACATCTAATTATCAAAGACTCTGCCTGAGAATAGCATGTTTGGGTCTTAAAAGATCATCACTATTGTGGTTGGGGAGAGAGTGTTTGACGTTGACCACCAGGGAGAAATTAAAATGTGATTTTATACGATCTATCAAAACATGTTTTAAGTCATTGAGCAGATGATTAAACTTACTCAAGTGATTTGTGAAGAGACTGAGATGATGAACTGTGTTATGAACTAATAAAAGCGCTCAAATAAAGTTTTTACAAGCCTTAAGAAAAAGCAGGGTTCTAATCCTGCACTTCTGATTGGCCGATAATAGCGATATCGGATTGGTCCGTTCTGGGGAATCTGATTGGCTGTTAACGAGCCACTCTCATTGGTTCAAGGGTTTAATAGTTTCATGTTTCTCATTGGCTAATAGGTCAGCAGCCTGCCCTATAAAAGGGCTGCTGCTGCCCTAGGGTTTTTGCTCTGTTCAGAATGATTAATAAAGAGTTGAAGTTCACTGTTCACTGCCTCGTCTCTATTCCTTGCACCCATGCGCAGAACTTAACACTGGCAACGAGGATGGGATGCGGAGACATCAGAGCTGACTGAACACTTACAGAGCACCAAACAGAGCACGTGGCTGAAGGCGCATCGACAATGGAAACCATGTCCGGCGGCGCCATACCACCCGCTCCATTTGACCCAGCATAAGAAGACTGAGACGCGTACATAGACCGGTTCCAGATGTTTCTGGAGACCAACAACTTGAAAGATGCCACTACAGGAAAAAAGCGAGCAGTGTTCCTGACCCATTGCGGGCCTGCCGTCTTTAAGATGGCCAAGGCACTAACGAAACCGGCTGAAGTGAAAACCATTACTGGGACGTCCTCGCACCCCTGCTACAGGCCCACTATGCACCCGCCGTACCAACGCTTGTCTGAAGACATGAATTTTACCAGAGGGACCAGCGGAAAGGAGAGAGCGTTGCAGATTTCATCGCGGATCTCTGGAACCTGGGAGGCCTCTGTGGGTTTACAGACCTCAAAGAAGCTTTGAGAGACCGAATAATTCTGGGATTAGAAGACCACACAATACAGAGAAAGATCATGGCCAAAGGGGACATCGACCTTGCTGATGTCATCAAGGATGTTACTGCAGCAGGAGAAACCAGGAAATCGGCCGCCTGAATGCTCCGCACCAATGCACCACTCTGTCAACTCGCCAGCGATACCTCACCTCGCCGAGGGAGTCACACAACAGCGACCCACCATGAGGACCTCGAATCGCCATCAGAAAGTGATGAGGAGGAGGTCAACCGGCTCCGGTCTGAATGTGACCAACGCCACCAGCGGAATCAAAGACTACTGCACCAATGTGCGGGTTGTGGGGCAAACCACCCATGATCAGACTGCAAATTCCTTGATGTGCTCTGCCATTTCTGTGGGAAAAGAGGCCACATTGGGAAGGTCTGTAGAGGAAAGCAAGGATCCAGCCCACTTCAGAGGGGAAACAACTACCGCTAGACCACAGGAAATTGCCCTGTGAGTTGGGAACATTTGAACCACCAATGGAACGACCACTCCTACAGAAATAAAACACTGGCCATTTCAACGAGATGAGAAGAGGCACACGAAACCATTACAATCGGTCACGCCTCATCGTTAGATGCAAAGAAGATCCGAGTGAAGGTCGCCATCAAAAACCAGCCTTGCCTGATGGAAGTCGATTCAGGATCATCCCTCTCAATGGTTTCCTGGAAGACTCTTAAACAATTAATCCCTGCCATCCAGCGTCAAGACCTCAGAGCCCAAAGAATCATATTCAAAGATTATCAGGGGAACCGAATTCCGGTCATTGGATCCAGCCAAGTCCAAGTATCATTCAAAAATCATACTGCATCATTACCACTGACCATCGTCGACCGTGACCGGCCTAGCTTGTTAGGCCTTCAATGGTTCGCCTCACTCGGGACCGAGGTAGCCGGCATTCACCAAACCAGAAGCGACGACTGGGAGGAGGCCATTGTCCAGGAATTCCAGGATGTTTTTGCAGACAAACTAGGCAAGTACAAGGGGACCCCGATATCATTTAACCTTAACCCTGAAGTAGCCCCTATCCGCCTTAAGCCTCATCGGGTACTTTTTGCCCTTAAACCAAAAATTGACGAGCAGCTTGATAAATTAATATCCCAGAGTGTTTTAAAACCAACTGACCACACTCATTGAGAAACCCCAATTGGAACACCCATCAAACCCAATGGATCATTAAGGATTTGTGGGGACTACCGGGCCACCCTTAATCACGCCCTTCAACAGAACGCTTACCCGGTTCCAGTGGTACAACACCTTCTACATTCCCTGGGGGGTGGAAAAGTCTTTGCTAAATTGGATTGAGCACAGGCGTACCAACAACTGCCTGTAGATAAAAAAAACAGCAGAGGCACAGACGATCGTTACGCACTGAGGCGCCTTTAAGTGCAACCGACTCCAATTCTGAGTGAGCATAGCTCCTGGGATTTTTCAAAGTCTGATGGAGAGACTATTGCAAGGGATCAAGGGGGTCGTGCCATACTTTGATGATGCTTTAATTGTTGCCCCAAATAGAGAAATACTAAAAAGTGTCTTAAATTGGTTCTCCAGAAATTTAAAGACTCTGGACTTAAGGTTAAAAAAAATAAATGTCAACTGTGTACAGATAAAGTAGAGTTTCTGGGGTACCTAATCGATAAACAAGGCATTCACCCCACTAATAGCAAACTAAGGGCAATCAAAAACGCCCCAAGACCCAGAAAAAGGACTGATTTCCAAGCTTTCCTGGGGCTCATTAACTTTTACAATATCTTCTTGCCCCAGAAAGTGACCGTAGCTGAGCCCCTACATAGACTTCTTGACAAAAAAGCAACCTGGGTCTGGGGACACTGAGAAGAGCATGCATTCCGACAAGTGAAAAACTTACCAACCTCAGATGCTGTTTTAATGCAGTATAACAAGACTCTGCCTTTAACAATTACATGTGACCTGTCACCGTTTGGAGTAGGAGCCATTTTGAGTCATGTGTTACCAAATGGTAGTGAGGCCCCTATTGCCTATTTTTCAAGGACCCTATCAAAGGCTGAATGTAACTATAGCCAGATCGACAAAGAGGCTCTTGCTGTTGTATCTGCTGTGAAACGGTTTCATGAATATGTGTATGGACGAGGTTTTACGATTGTTTCCGACCACAAACTTTGCTAGGGATTATAGCGGGAGACAAGCCAACCCCCTATATATTGTCACCTAGAATGACTCGCTGGTCGGAGTTTTTAGCTGCGTACAACTATAAATTACAACACCGCCCGGGGAAAGCCATTCCCCACGCTGATGCATTGAGCCATGCCCCACTTCCGGAAACCGTCGACGACCCAGCTCCAACCCTTACGATACTCCAGATTGAAACGCTACATTCACCACCGCTAACAGCCAGAGACATTGCAATCGAAACAAAATGAGATCCTGTCTTGGCGCTGGTTCTTAGCTGGGTCGAATGAGGATGGCCAATAGAACAAACCCCTGGCGACTTCACTCCTTTCAGAAACCAGCAAACAGAACTTTTTTTGCAAAAAGGCTGCAACCTATGGGGAGATAGAGTCGTCGTCCCAGAGCGGTTACAATGAGCAGTATTGAAAACATTGCATGACGGTCACCCTGGCATCGTGTGTATGAAAGTGCTCGCACGAAGCTACGCGTGGTGGCCGGGCATTGACAAACAGATCGAAGCCTGGGTAAAGACTTGCTTAAAGTGCCAAGAAGTCAGCAGTGCCCCACCTAGAGCAACTCCAATAGAATGGGAAACTCTCCGGGGGCCATGGTCCCGCATCCACGTTGATTTTGCGGGACTTACTAAAGGACAAACGTTCCTCCTAACAGTGGATGCCTATTCCAACTGGCTCGAGATCCACAAGATGAAGAATACTACAACCGAGTCCGTCATCCAAAAATTGAATAGACTATTCGCAACGCACGGGCTGCCAGATGTTCTGGTCTCTGACAATGGACCCCAGTTCACTGCCCTGGCATTTGAACAATACTTAGCAGACCAGGGTATCTGCCACGCGCTAACTTCGCCAGCACACCCTGCGGCTAACGGCAGGGCCAAGCACATGGTACAATTTGTTAAAAAAAACTCTCCACAAAATGGAGTATGGGGACATTGATGACAAAATAAACAGAATACTCCTACTCCAACACATCACTCCGCACAGTGTCACCAACAAGACCCCAGCTGAACTGTTGATGGGACGCAAGATCCATTCCCACCTCGACCAGCTTCACCCATCCTACGAGCCAGAGAAACCCTGTGGATCTACCGGAAAATGCCACGAGTTCAAGGTAGGCGACTTAGTTTTCGCCAAAAACCTCTCTGGCAAACCATTATGGGTCAAAGCAACCGTAATTCAAACCACCGGGCCCAGATCGTACCATGTGAAAACCTGCGACAGAAAAATATGGAAACACCATATAGATCAGCTTCGCTCTAGGCTACAACCCAGTTCCCGCGACTCCTGTGACTCCCAAACTGAGGGGGGAAGGGATGTTGCAGAAACCGAATTCGAGATGGTGGAAAGCAGAAGTGAAGGAAGTCAGCAATCGGGCGCGATAAATGAAGAAGAATCAGGGAAGGGACTCTCCTCTCTACAGAGGAATACCTCAATGGAGGCGAGCCCGCAAAGATTGGAGGACAACAATGATAGCATTAGCGGCACCGAGTCATCCAGTATGGATGCGGAACCGCCTGTACTAGATATGTCCAAAAACGTCCCGCTGAAACCGGATGACAGACAGGAACCGGTGGGACAGCGCAAATCCAATAAGTTAAAAGAATCTACATATCTTAGGGATTACATCACCGCACACCTCAAACGGAACCCGGGGGGAAGGGGTGTTATGAACTAATAAAAGCACTCAAATAAAGTTTTTACAAGCCTTAAGAAAAAGCAGGATTCTAATCCTGCACTTCTGATTGGCCGATAATACCGATATCGGATTGGTCCATTCTGGGGAATCTGATTGGCTGTTAACGAGCCACTTTCATTGGTTCAAGGGTTTAACACCTCCATGTTTCTCATTGGCTAATAGGCCAGCAGCCTGCCCTATAAAAGGGCTGCTGCTGCCCTAGGGTTTTTGCTCTGTTCAGAATGATTAATAAAGAGTTGAAGTTCACTGTTCACTGCCTCATCTCCGTTCCTTGCGCCCATGCGCAGACCTTAACAAACTGACACCTTCCTGCACTGAAATGCTCAAGAGATGCTATGTTAATGGGGCAACCATGTTTATGTTCGATAACCAGGTAAACCAACAAAGAAAGAAAATGTAGCTAATTCACCATGGAGAATCAGTTTGATGTTCCTCTTTTCTAGTGCAAAGTCAAAAATAATTTTCTTTTTGATAAATGTGATGAACCTCATCCTTCTCTGCGCAATCATATTGTCAACACCCGAGACAGTGCACCATTCAAAGTAGCCACAATGCACTATTTCAGAGTTGCCACACATGTGCAGGGCGAGAGGGATACATGCGGCCACAGATGGCTGTTGGGGGATGGAACTCATGCTGGGGAGAGGAGCCAGGAAGGCAAGCCAACTGTGGTCAGTTTAGAAGCCAGCCAGGCCTGAAGAGTCATTGTTGGAATCAGAGAACAATCAGGCTCAAAGAGTGCTTGCTGGATCTGGCAAGAAAAGTACTTGCTAGAGCCAGCCAGGAGCAGGACGGTGGAGCATGCTGAGTCCATATAGCCAGCTAGCTAGCAGAAGCCAGTAATGCTGGTTAGAAACCTTTTACTTGTATTGTTCACCACATGCCAAGCTGAGACTCCAGTAAGAGACCCATTCTGCTCACAATGTGGTCTCTTCTATTGCTGGCTTGGTTTGGAACTGTGACACATATTTAATTTAAGCATCCAATAGTTAAGAAAATATTATGAAGCCCATCAGTCCAGGAATTATATGTTGGAAAAGGCCTGGATGCTTCTGGGTGCTGGCAAAGATTAATAAGGATAAGGAGCAGTAGACAAAATACAGATACACCATGTGAGGGTTTGAATGTAACAGTTAATGTTGTGAATCAATAATTACTTAAATAATGATTATTAAGAGCTTGAAGCAAAGTGCAGGATTCTGGCCCTGCACTTCTGATTGGCCGATAATAGCGACATCGGATTGGTCTGTTCAGGAGAATCTGATTGGCTATTAACGAGCCTCTCCCATTGGTTAATGGAGCTAGCGCTCCCTGTGTTTCATTGGTTAAATAAGTTAGAGTTTGCCTGTATAAAGGGGCCCATTACGGCCATTGAACTGAGCTGTTTTCACATGTAAATAAAGAGTTTGAAGTTCATGTCACCGGCTCATCTCGATCCTTTGTACCCATGCACAGAACTTAACACTGGCGACGAAGGTGGGATGTGGAGACATCAGAGCTTACTGAACGACGAAGAACTATAACCGAGCACGTGGCTGAAATGCACCAACGGCGGAACCATGTCCGGCAGCGTCATACCACCCGCTCCATTCGACCCGGCACAAGAAGACTGGGACTCATATATGGATCGCTTCCAGATGTTTCTGGAGACCAACAATTTGAAGGATGCCACTACCAGAAAGAAACGAGTGGTATTCCTAACTCATTGCGGGCCAACTGTATTCAAGATGGCCAAGGCACTAGCAAAACTGGCAGAAGTAAAGTCTATGGACTGGGACGTCCTCGAACCCCTGCTGAGGGCTCACAATGCACCGACCGTGCCAACGCTCATTAGAAGGCATGAAATTTATAAGAGAAGTCAGCGGAAGGGCGAAAGTGTTGCTGATTTCAAAGCGGATCTCCAGAATCTGGGAGGCCTATGCGAGTTTGCTGACCTAGAAGAAGCCCTAAGAGACCGAATAGTTCTGGGATTAGATGCACCAGGCACTCAGAGTAAACTAATGGCGAAGGGCATCATTAGTCTTCAAGATGCCATAGTTGAAGCTACTGCAGCAGAAGCAACCAGGAAGTTGGCTGCCCAAATGCACTGCACCCACGCCCCGTTTCGCCAACGCGCTTGCGAAATTTCACCTCAGTCAGAGGGACAGCTTGAAACAGCCCACCACGAGGATCTCAAATCGTCATCAGAAAGCGATGAAGAAGAGGTCCATTGACTTCGGTCCGAACGAGATGAACGCCAGAAGTCGCAGTTCCAATGCACCGGGTGTGGAGCAAGCCACCCCCAGTCAGAATGCAAATTCCTTGACGCGCTCTGCCATGTGTGCGGGAAAAGAGGCCATATCGGACAGGTCTGTAGAAGCAAGCTAGGACCCAGCCAGCCCTCGAGGGGGGCTAACTATTGCCAACCGATGGGAAGTCGTCCTGTGAAGCGAGAACCCATGAACCACCAATGGAACAACCACTCCCACAGAAACAAAAACCTAAACCACCCAACGAAGCGAGAAGAGGCTCACCAAACGATCACGATCGGTCACGCCTCATCTCGACGCCAAAAAGATCCGAGTGAAAGTGGCCATCGAAAACCAGCCCTGCTTGATGGAAGTCGATTCAGGATCGTCCCTCTCGATGGTTTCCTGGAAGACCCTCAAGCAGCTCATCCCCACTATCCGGAGGCAAGACCTCAGATTCCAAAGACTCATAATCAAGGACTATCAAGGAAATCGAATCCCGGTCGTTGGATCCAGCCGAGTCCGGGTATCATTTAAGAACCATACAGCATTCCTACCCCTGACTGTAATGGACAAGGATTGGCCTAGTTTGTTAGGCCTCCAATGGTTCGCTCCACTCGGAATTGAAGTAGCCGGCATTCACCGAACCTGCAGCAGCGATTGGGAAGAAGACCTCGTCCACGAAGTCCAGAACATCTTCGCAGAAAAATTAGACGAGTACAAGGGGACCCCGATATCATTTAACCTCAATCCCGAAATAGCTCCCATCTGCCTTAAGCCTCGTCGAGTTCCATTTGCCCTTAAACCAAAGATTGACGAGCAGCTTGATAAATTAATAGCTCAGGGTGTGTTGGAACCAACCGATCACTCTTCCTGGGAAACCCCAATCATAACAACCATCAAGCCGGATGGATCAATAAGAATTTGTGGGGACTACCAAGCCACCCTGAACCACGCCCTTCAACAAAATGCTTACCCGGTACCAGTGGTGCAACACCTCCTCCATTCCCTTGGGGGTGGAAAAGTCTTCGCTAAACTAGACTTAGCCCAGGCATACCAACAACTGCCTGTTGACCAAAAAAAAAACAAAACAGCAGAGGCCCAAACGATTGTTACGCACTGAGGTGCGTTTAAATGTAACCGACTCCAGTTCGGAGTGAGCGTAGCCCCAGGAATCTTTCAAAGCTTGATGGAAAGGCTATTACAAGAGATAAAAGGTGTTGTCCCATATTTTGATGATGTGTTAATCGCTGCCCCAACTCGGAAAATACTAAAGGAACGCCTGAGGTTGGTTTTCCAGAGATTTAAAGACTCAGGTCTCAAAGTTAAAAAAAACAAGTGTCAATTATGTACAGATCATGTAGAATTTTTGGGATATTTAATTGATAGTCAAGGCATTCACCCCACTGATAACAAACTTAGGGCAATCAAGAACGCCCCAAAACCCCGGAACAAGGCCGACCTCCAGGCTTTTCTGGGCCTTATCAATTTTTATAACGTTTTCCTGCCTCACAAAGCAACCGTAGCTGAACTCCTACATCGTTTATTGGACAAAAAAGCAACCTGGGTATGGGGACACAGAGAAGAACAGGCGTTTTGACATGTGAAAAATTTATTGACTTCTGATGCTCTTTTGATGCAGTCTAATGAGACTTCGCCTTTAACGATCACGTGTGATGCATCACCTTTCGAAGTGGGCACCATTTTAAGCCACGTTTTGCCAAATGGTAGTGAAGCCCCTGTTGCCTATTTCTCAAAGACGTCATCAAAAGCAGAACACAATTGCAGTCAAATTGATAAGGAGGCCCTTACTATTGTGTCCGCGGTTAAGAGATTTCATGAATATGTGTATGGCCAAGCCTTTACCATAGTGACTGACCACAAACCTTTGCTGGGAATAATAGCGGGAGATAGGCCAAAACTGTATATATTATCTCCCAGAATGACTCGCTGGTCAGAATTCTTGGCGGCATACAATTACAAGTTGCAACATCACCCGGGGAAGGCCATTCCCCACGCCGACGCATTGAGCCGTGCACCTCTTCTGGAGACCATTGATGACCCTGCTCCAACAGTTACAACACTGCAGATCGAGACACTTCGAACGCCGCTGCTAACAGCCTGAGATATCGCGATGGAAACAAAACGCGACCCCATTTTAGCACGAGTCCTCAGTTGGGTCGAGCGGGGATGGCCGTTGGACCAAATACCTGATGACTACGCCCTATTCAAGAATCAACAAACGGAACTATTTTCCCAGAAGGGCTGCATTATCTGGGTGATAGAGTTGTTGTCCCAGAGCGGTTGCAACCAGCGATACTAAGGACCTTGCACGATGGCCACCCCAGCATCGTGCGTATGAAAGCCCTCACACGAAGCTACGCATGGTGGCCGGGTATCGACAAGCAGATCGAGACCTGGGTAAAAGCTTGTCACAAATGCCAGGAAGTAAGCAATGCCCCTCCGAAAGCAACCTCGACTGAATGGGAAACACCGAGGGGACCATGGTCCTGTATTCATCTGGACTTTGCGGGTCCCACCAAGGGACACATATTTTTATTAATGGTGGATGCCTACTCAAACTGACTTGAAATCCATGAGATGAGGAATACAACAACCGAATCAGTCATCAGGAAACTAGACAGACTCTTTGTGACACACTGATTACCAGATGTTCTAGTATCCGACAACGGGCCCCAATTTACCGCACTGTCCTTCGAACAGTACCTGGCGGACCGCGGTATTCGCCATGCGCTAACTTTGCGGTGCATCCTGCGGCCAACAGAAGGGCCAAGCGCATGATACAATTCGTCAAGAAAATCTTGCATAAAATGGACTATGGCGATATAGAAGACAAGATTAACCGGATGCTCCTTTTGCAGCATATCACTCCACACAGTGTCACCAATAAAACTCCCGCCGAGTTGTTAATGGGACGGAAGCTCCGCTCCCACCTCGACCATCTACATCCATCATGTGAACCTGAAAAATCACACGGTTCCAGAGGGAAATGCCGTAATTTCCAGGTAGGCGACTTGGTTTTCGCTAGGAACTTTTTGGGCGATCCATTGTGGGTCGAGGCAACTGTAGTACAAGTAACCGGCCCTAGATCGTACCGCTTGAAATGTCGCAATGATAGAATATAGAAGCGCCATATTGATCAGCTGCGTTCAAAGCTACAGTCGGGGATCACTGAGCCCCCTGATTTCCAAACCGAGGGGGGAGGAGATACCGAGGAAGCTGAATGTGAAGCGGCAGAAAGTTTAAGCGGAAGTAATGACCGCTCAGAGGCAGCATGTGATGGATCCGGAATGGGGGTGGCCTCGCCTCAAAGAGATGCCGAGAGCAGTAGCGGCAATGAAAATTTGAATACGGAATGGGAGGCACCCTCTTCACCAGATAATGTCCTACCCCAACAAGACTGTAGCCAAATACTGGGAGAGCAACACAAATCAAATAGACAATCAAAACAACCTGCCTACCTCAAAGACTACGTGACCGCACCCCTTAAACGGAACCCGGGGGGAAGGGGTGTTTTGAATCAATAATTACTTAAATAAAGATTATTAAGAGCTTGAAGCAAAGTGCAGGGTTCTGGCCCTGCACTTCTGATTGGCCGATAATAGCGACATCGGATTGGTCCGTTCAGGAGAATCTGATTGGCTATTAACGAGCCCCTCCCATTGGTTAATGGAGCTAGCACTCCCCGTGTTTCATTGGTTAAATAAGTTAGAGTTTGCCTATATAAAGGGGCCCATTGCGGCCATTGAGCTGAGCTGTTTTCACATGTAAATAAAGAGTTTGAAGTTCACTGTCACCGGCTCGTCTCCATCCTTTGCACCCATGCACAGAACTTAACAGTTAATTTTAAGCCAACAAGGGATGGAGGTGAAGCAGAATCTAGCAAACCTATATGGAAACAATTTAATATTTATGATTGACTAAATCCACATTCTGAGTAACAAGTATGCCAATTTATACTTTCCTTAAAAGCAGTTGCTCGACGAATATGAACACCATGCACTTAATTCTAATTCTGTGGGCCACTACATTGGAAATAATGAAATATATTTGGAAATGTGCCTTCTCTATGCAGGCCTATAAACCTTTTGTTCCAAGGAAGCCAATTAAAATATTGGCTTTGTCTTTGGAGGTTAACGCACACTTAGCTGCTAAGAAAATGGCTTACTTTCTTAGAGAAATAATGAGTGGGCAGGAGACTAAGGATTAATGAATTATCCTAATCTCTATTTATTTACAAAATTACCATTCCAGCAGATGGTTTTGAACAGCAATTGAGTTTAACAGCAATGAAATTTGGACATTCACAAAGTGATTATCCCCCAGACACACCTTCCCTGCTTCATCTTCCTTCAGTTCTGCTCTTCTGGATTAAAATCAGTATTCTAAAATACTGGGTGGTCTTTGTTTTTGTTTTCTTTCTGTGGACCAGGCAGAATGACCAAGCCCGTAAAACTTCCTTGTGTTGTCAAACTTCTGAATTTGTTTTTATAACATTGAAGTTTCTAACCCATTGAGGTTTCTAAGCAATAGTCCTCTCTGACAAATGACAAGCTGAAGAATGTCATGTTTGAAAAGAAACAACTGTGACTTTATCTCCTTTTTTAAAAAAAAATGTTATTAAAGTTTAAAAATACAAAGATAAAAAAGCTAGCATAAACCAGGAAAATATTCAAGTATTTTTTTTAAAAAAAAATCAGACAAAAAAAGGGGGAGGGAAAAAAAAGTATAAAAACTGACTTTCTTTTTCAAGACAGATACAGATAATTTCAGTGACTTTTCGCCTTGTCTAACATTTAATCGGAATATCTTTTCTTCCTATATCTCACTTCTTATCAATAAGTAAATTATAAAGCTTCTTCATTCAATCTTAACCAAGTCCACTAATTTTTTTCACAAATAACAATGCATATATTTTAACCTTAATCAAATAAATCCTTTGAATTTCTTTCTTTTCTTTTTAACACCTCAGTTTATCATTATCTTTGAAATTACAACAAAAAGTCTTCTTCTCATATCTTATTTATAAACAAAAATTTTAAAGCCTCCTCATTCCATCCTAGTTGAAAAAACGCATTATCAGCTACTAGAAAGAATAGAATATACTGTAAGCTTAATCAAATAAGCCACCATATATTCCTTATTTTTTACTTTTAAAAATCTTGTTTATACTCTTTAAATAGTGTCCCAGAAGCTGATTTCTTTTCATTTCATCTTTTCATTTTCTCAGGAACTTTTTTATAAATATAATTATTCTCTGTTGTAATTCCAAGATAAGAAAATTATCCAAATCCCTCTTCTGATTTATCATTTGTGTACCCCTTTAATTACTAAAACTTCATCCACTTTCATCTGTAAGTTTTGCATAATATCCTTTTATCATACTTGTAACTTATCATTTTTCTAAAACATCCTGATTCTCATTTTTATCCTATTCTATCTCTTCTTTTAAACCCTGTTTATGATAATAGACAATATTTTTTTTTTTTAAAAAAAGTGAATTGTTGCCAAATATCGTTGAATTTTTCCAAAGTTAAAATGCTTTTTTCTCTGTATTTTCATTTAATTTAAAATAGTTCTTTCAGGATGCCTTTAGTACCCAGCCTTCAAAGTTTCTTATCATGCTTTCTTTCCCCTGAACCCTCAGTGTTTTCCCATGAGAAGAATTCTTATATTGAGATTCAAAATCTCTGTACAAATTTTAATTGGATTTTAAAGAATCCACATTATTTCAAAAAACTTACTGTCAATCCATCTATTGTCAATCCATCTGTTTAAAACCTTTTCAAAATCAATATTCTAATCACAATATTGTTGTTTTATTTCATTAAAAATCATAAAAATTAATTTACTTTTATTCATAGAAATATTATACACACACGTGCACGTACAACACTTGCTTCATTAAAAGATTTAAGATGGATGAAATTTGTGGTTCTGATTGAAAGTTCTTAATTTCCAAAATATATTTAACAAATGATTTCCAGAGGTAATTAATAAAGGAAATAGAGAATTCAATGTCCCTTTGAAACCTCCAAACTCTGGCTAAAAGTCTAGGTTGGAGAAAGCTGACTTTCCCTTGACTTCAAGAGCTCTAAATCCCATAGGAGACTGCTGTGTTTTGGTCTCAATACATAGAGTATCTATATGGATCCTGTTATGAACTAATAAAATGCTGAAATAAATTTTTATCAAACCTTTAGAAAAAGCAGGGTTCTAATCTTGCGCTTCTGATTGGCCAATAATAGCGATATCGGATTGGTCCGTTCAGGAGAATCTGATTGGCTGTTAACGAGCCACTCTCATTGGTTCAAGGGGTTAACACTCCACGTTTCTCATTGGTTACGAGATCAGCAGCCTGCCCTATAAAGGGGCTGCTGCTGCCCTAGGGTTTTGCTCTGTGCAGAATGATTAATAAAGAGTTGAAGTTCACTGTTCACTGCCTCGTCTCCGTTCCTTGCACCCATGCGCAGAACTTAACACTGGTGACGAGGATGGGATGCGGAGATGTCAGAGCTCACTGAACACTAAAGAGCACCAAACAGAGCATGTGGCTGAAGGCACATCGACAGCGGAAACCATGTCTGGTGGCACCATACCACCTGCTCCATTTGACCCGGCACAAGAAGACTGTGACTCGTACATAGACCGGTTCCAGATGTTTCTGGAGACCAACAACTTGAAGGATGCCACTACGGGAAAAAAGCAAGCGGTATTCCTGACCCACTGCGGACCTGCCATTTTTAAGATGGCCAAGACACTGGCAAAACCGGCTGAGGTGAAATCCATGGATTGGGACATCCTTGAGCCCCTCCTATCGTACACTATGCACCCACCATACCAACGCTTGTCTGAAGACATGAATTTTACCAGAGAGACCAGCGGAAAGGAGAGAGTGTTGCAGATTTCATCGCGGATCTCGGGAATCTGGGAGGCCTCTGTTGGTTTGCCGACCTCGAAGAAGCTTTGAGAGACCGAATAATTCTGGGATTAGATGCACCACATGTGCAGAGTAAGCTGATGGCGAAAGGCAACATCAGCCTTGCAGATGCCATCACTGATGCTACTGCAGCAGAAGCAACCAGGAAGTCAGCTGCCCAAATGCGCCGCACCAATGCACCACTCTGTCAACTCACCAGCGAAACCTCACCTCGCCTAGAGAGACACACAATGGCAACCCACCACAAGGAACTCGAATCTTCATCAGAAAGTGATGAGAAGGAGGTCAACCAGCTCCGGTCTGAATGTGACCAACGCCACCAGCGGAATCAAAGACGACAGCATCAATGCGCAGGTTGTGGGGCAAACCACCCGCGATCAGACTGCAAATTCCTCGACGCGCTCTGCCATTTTTGTGGGAAAAGAGGCCACATCGGGAAGGTCTGTAGAAGCAAGCAAGGATCCAGCCCACTTCAGAGGGGAAACAACTACCGCCAGACCACAGGAAATTGCCCTGTGAGTCGGGAACATTTGAACCACCAATGGAACAACCACTCCTACAGAAATAAAACACTGGCCAATTCGACGAAACGAGAAGAGGCACACCAAACCATTACAATTGGTCACACCTCATCACTATATGCAAAGAAGATCCGAGTGAAGGTCGCCATCGAAAACCAGCCCTGTGTGATGGAAGTCGATTCAGGAACGTCCCTCTCGATGGTTTCCTGGAAGACTCTTAAACAATTAATCCCTGCCTTCTGGTGGCAAGAACTCAGAACCCAAAGAATCATACTCAAGGATTATCAGGGAAACCGAATTCCGGTCGTTGCATCCAGCCTATTCCAGGTCTCAGTCAAAAATTGTACTGCATCTTTACCATTGACCATCGTCCACCGTGATCGGCCTCGCTTGTTAGGCCTTCAATGGTTCGCCCCACTTGAGATCGAGGTAGCCAGCATTCACCAAACCAGAAGCGATGACTGGGAGGAGGCCCTCGTCCAGGAATTCCAGGACGTCTTTGCAGACAAACTAGGCGAGTACAAGGGGACCCCGATATCATTTAACCTTAACCCTGATGTAGCCCCCATCCGCTTTAAGCCTGGTCGGGTACCTTTTGCCCTTAAACCAAAGATTGACGAGCAACTTGATAAATTAATAGCCCCGGGTGTTTTAGAACCAACAGACCACGCTCGTTGGGAAACCCCAATCGTAACACCCATCAAACCGGATGGATCATTAAGGATTTGTGAGGACTACTGAGCCACCCTGAATCACGCCCTTCAACAGAACGCTTACCCGGTGCTGGTGGTACAACACCTTCTACATTCTCTGGGGGGCAGAAAAGTCTTCACTAAATTGAATTTAGCACAGGCGTACCAACAATTGCCTGTAGATAAAAAAACAGCAGAGGCAAAAATGATCGTTACGCACCGAGATGCCTTTAAGTGCAACCGACTCCAATTCGGAGTTAGCGTAGCCCCAGGGATTTTTCAAAGTTTGATGGAGAGACTCTTACAGGGGATCAAAGGGGTCATGCCATACTTTGATGACGTTTTAATTGATGCCCCGAATAGAGAAATACTAGAAAAGCGTCTTAAATTGGTTCTCCAGAAATTTAAAGACTCCGGCCTTAAGGTTAAAAAAAATAAATGTCAACTGTGTACAGATAAAGTTGAGTTCCTGGGGTACCTAATCGATAAACAAGGCATTCACTCCACCAATAGCAAACTAAAAACAGTCAAGAATGCCCCAAGACCCAGAAATAAGACTGATCTCCAAGCTTTTCTGGGGCTCATTAATTTTTACAACATCTTCCTGCCCCACAAAGTGACCGTAGCTGAGCCCCTACATAGACTTCTCAACAAAAAAGCAACCTGGGTCTGGGGGCACCGAGAGGAGCATGCGTTCCGACAAGTGAAAAACTTATTAACCTCAGATGCTGTTTTAATGCAGTATAACGAGACTTTGCCTTTAACAATTACATGTGATGCATCACCGTTTGGAGTAGGAGCCATTTTGAGTCATGTGTTACCAAACGGTCGTGAGGCCCCTATTGCCTATTTTTCAAGGACCCTATCAAAGGCTGAACGTAACTATAGTCAAATCAATAAAGAGGCTCTTGCTGTTGTATCTGCTGTGAAACGGTTTCATGAATATGTATATGGACGAGTTTTTACTATTGTTACTGACCACAAACCTTTGCTAGGGATTATAGCGGGAGACAAGCCAACCCCTATATATTATCACATAGAATGACTCACTGGTCAGAGTTTTTGGCTGCGTACAACCATAGACTGCAACACCGCCCAGGGAAAGCCATTCCCCACGCTGATGCACTGAGCCATGCACCACTTCCGGAAACCGTCGATGACCCATCTCCAACCCTTACGACACTCCAGATTGAAACGCTACATTCACCGCCGCTAATAGCTAGAGACATTGCGATTGAAACAAAATGCGATCCTGTCTTAGCGCGAGTTCTTAGCTGGGTTGAATGGGGATGGCCAGTAGAACAAACCCCGGACGACTTCACCCCCTTCAAGAACCGGCAAACAGAACTTTTTTCGCAAAACGGCTGTGTCCTATGGGGGGGTAGAGTCGTCGTCCCAGAGCGGTTACAACGAGCAGTATTAAAAATGCTGCATGAGGGTCACCCCGGCATCGTGCGTATGAAAGCGCTCGCACGAAGCTACGCGTGGTGGCCGGGCATCGACAAACAGATCAAAGCCTGGGTAAAGACATGTTTAAAGTGCCAAGAAGTTAGCAGTGCCCCACCTAAAGCAACTCCAACAGAATGGGAAACCCCCCGGGGACCGTGGTCCCGCATCCACATTGACTTTGCGGGACCTACTAAGGGACATAAGTTCCTCCTAACAGTGGATGCCTATTCCAACTGGCTTGAGATCCATGAAATGAAGAGTACTACAACCGAGTCCGTCATCCGGAAATTGAACAGGTATTCATGACGCTATTCACGACGCATGGACTGCCAGACGTTCTGGTCTCCGACAACGGACCCCAGTTTACCACTCTACCCTTTGAACAATACTTAGTGGACCGGGGTATTTGCCATGCGCTAACTTCACCAGTGTACCCTGCAGCTAACGGAAGGGCCGAGCGCATGGTACAATTTGTTAAAAAAAAAACCTCTACAAAATGGACTATGGGGACATTGAAGATAAAATAAACAGAATACTCCTACTCCAACACATCACTCCGCACAGCGTCACCAACAAGACTCCAGCTGAACTCCAGCTCCGTTCCCACCTCAACCGGCTTCACCCATCTTACGAGCCAGAGAAACCCTGTGGATCTAGCGGAAAATGCCATGAGTTCAAGATAGACAACTTAGTTTTCACCAGTGAACCGTTGTGGGTCAAGGCAACCGTAATTCAAACCACCGGATCCAGGTTGTACCCTGTGAAAACCTGCGATGGAAAAATATGGAAACGTCATATAGATCAGCTTCACTCTGGGCTACAACCCAGTTTCCGCGACTCCAGTGACTCCCAAACTGAGGGGGGAGGGGATGTCGAAGAAACCGAATTCGAGATGATGGAAAGCAGGAGCGAAAGAAGTCAGCAATCGGGTGTGACAAATGAAGAAGAATCAGGGAAGGGAGTGTCCTCACCACAGAGGAACACCTCAACAGAAGCAAGCCCGCAAAGATCGGAGGACAACAACGAGAACATTAGCGGCACCAAGTCATCCAATGAAGATGCGGAACCACAGGTATCTGATTTGCCCAAAAACTTTCCGCCGAAACCGGATTACAGACAGGAACTGGTGGGACAGCGTAAATCTAATAGACAGTCAAAACAACCTTCATACCTCAGGGATTACATCACCGCACCCCTTAAACGGAACCCGGGGGGAAGGGGTGTTGTGAACTAATAAAACGCTTAAATAAAGTTTTATCAAACCTTTAGAAAAAGCAGGGTTCTAATCCTGCGCTTCTGATTGGCCGATAATAGCGATATCAGATTGGTCCATTCAGGAGAATCTGATTGGCTGTTAACGAGCCACTCTCATTGGTTCAAGGGGTTAACACTCCATGTTTCTCATTGGTTACTAGATCAGCAGCCTGCCCTATATAGGGGCTGCTGCTGCCCTAGGGTTTTGATCTGTTCAGAATGATTAATAAAGTGTTGAAGTTCACTGTTCACTGCCTCGTCTCCGTTCCTCGCGCCTATGCGCAGAACTTAACAGATCCAATATCAATGAATGATCCCAGGTTGTCCCTTTTATCCAGAGAAAAATTTTGAAGTGCTGATCCTTTTGTTGGATGCTGGTTCTGCTGCAATAGTCAGCTCTGCAAAAAACAAAGTCATATTTTAGACTGCCATTTTTTGCCCAGAAATCCCAGCTATAAAATTATCTCTTAAAAATAAAGTGAAACTTGAAAGTAATTCAAGGAGGAAAAATATCCAACTGGATTATCAAGTGGATTTGAATAGAAAACAATGATCATAGCATTGTCAGCTGAGTATCCTTTATTATGAGAGTGTGCAAAGAGTGTGCAAAGAGTGTGTATTGTGTAATACAAACAATGTTGTTTTTTTTTTAAATCATAAAAACCATAAACTGATTGAAATTTTTCGGCGACGACACGGAACTGCGGGTGGGCGTGACTGACTGGCTCAAATCTCAAGCGTCAAAGCGCTGTGTTCAAAGCCAGTCTTCATCCTCGGAAACAAGTGGTAGTCGCTTGGTGCAAGATCGGGGCTGTAGGGTGGATGAGGAAAAATCTCCCACTTGAAAGCATTCAGGACTTCTCAAGTGCCGTAGTCCGGCCATTTTTAAATTTAATGCACCATTGGCACACTCCACCTTCAGTGATGATGTTGTCCCTGTACACTTCACACAGTTGCCAAAAAATTTCAATCAGTTTATGGTTTTTTGCCAACAAAAACCTTATCACTGATTGCACCTCACAACTCGAGGGATTTTCAATTGCAGCACACATTTCAAATGTTTGCTGTGAAATAACGGGCAGACTGAGCGTCAGATGCACAGAACAAAGATGGCTGTGCTAGCTCCACCCCTTCTTGCTACAGATGAAAACATAATCTATTTTGTGGATAGCCCTCACAGAATGAATATGTTTATTTATTTTAGTCCAGAGTAAATTCATCACTGACTTTCAATGATAACAGGGATGGCCAGTTCAGTTAAATCCGGTCTATGACATTTTTAGTACACTGTACATTCCAATATAAATCTTTTTATCCAACATGCACAGAAACCAGCATATTAATCATTAAACTTAACATGCATTTGGATATAACTAATATTATGTCAAAGATTTCAAGATTTGAGTTGTGGAATATATAATTATATTCTAATCTGCCTTTTAAAATTTTTTAGAAAATTATTAGAAAAATAAATGAAGTCAGTTTTCTTAGAAATGTAAAGTCATGAGATTACCAACAATCTGTGATGATATAGATTGTCATCAAATAAAGATACCTAGAGAATTTAGTCTGCTGTTTAGAACACCACATCATCTCTTTAATTATTCTTGCATTTCTTTTTTTTTTTTAAAAAAATCATATTTATGGGTGAAAATACAAAGTAATATTTAAGAATACATTTTATATTGGTTATAAAAAGTTAAGCCAAAGAACCTGTTGTATGCTCAAAAGGTAATAGAAAGTATTAGGTTTTATAACGTAACAAATCACACAGAAAAATAATGAATCAGAGAAGCATTTCCACCTCACAGTACAAAGCTCCTTTCCAATAGACTACACTGACTGCCTAATTTAATTGCAGAATCAGTGCTGAGCCTGATAAGAAAACTCATGCCAGTCACTAGAATGCATTTTGGCAGTAAAACATCAAGATTGGCTGCTAGCCCAGAGACTGGATATGTAGTTTCTCCAAGGTAATAGAACATACCTTAATTCTCCTTCAAGTTTGTTTCTTTAAGGGGTACAAATGCTTATATATCCAACAGTTTTATGCTAAGATGATATGGACAGCAGCTGGGTTGGCTGACAGTGGGTGGAAAAACCCAACATATTTAACACATGGTCATAAAGGTTGATTTGCTCTGAAACACCCACTTGCATTGACATAAGAGAAACGAATTGATTGGATAAGTACATATAAATGAATGTGGACAGGAAGCACTGCAGTGTGGAATAACTTTTCTTGCCTGCTAAGTTGTCATGCACAAACATTGCAAATGGTCCTGAATAGTAATTTTCTTTCTTTTCAGGAAATCCATGTTATTTCATTGTCAGTAGGTTTCATTTGCAATGTTGGTTTAAGGTAACTTAAAGATATTTCTGCACAAGAGATTTATAGCTTTAGCTAACCATTCTTAAAGAGATATAAAGCTTGTTATTAGTGAGTTCTCATTGCAGCAATACCTGGAGGACATTATAAACTGCAAATACTCAGTCTCAACATTATTATTTTTTGCTCTAGATACGAATGTTATACTGTATTATGATTTTGACTGATTTGCAGCACATATTCATCTTTCATTTGTATAATCAGCATGTCAAAATGTCAAAATGTATATGTTTACCTATTTTGTCAAGTAATGTAATGTACGTAAGTCAGATATTTTTTGAACTAAACATGTTTGGCTCAAAAGTAAAGTTAAATTTGGTGAGAGTACAAGTAATTTCTTATTTGCAGAAAATGAAACATATAATTTATCATATGTATTCAGGCAAATGTTTCCCATAAACATGATTGTTTCACATGTTTATCCCAGAAATTGGGATCCTGATTCAGTTGAAATAAAACACAATATTTTGGTCTGTGAAATCAAATCCACTTAAATTTTGTGTGTGCAGAAAACACTTAGCCAGTATATTTTCAAACATTTTCCAACATAGAGTAGGAAAAGAATTTCTGATGGACATATGTTTACTTTCCATCCAGTTTTCAGTCACTGAACATAAATCTGCATTTGCTCATATGAGACAATGAACACAGAATTTATATTTATTTGATGGCTGGTAAAATGTAGTCAAATGTTTTGGAGCTAGGCTAAAAATTGTTGTCAAAATTGGTATTGCTATACACTTGTTCCCTGCAAGTGTAATAATCAAAAGAAAAGTGGTTGTATTTTAAGTAACTAGTATGTACTGTATGTTGTCTATATATCTTTTTCCAAAACAGTAGGTTTGAAGCAACATATATTTAAACAACAGTTATTACAACTTTGTGGTTGGCAAACTAAATTTATAAAAAGATGTGCAAAAGCGCAAAAAGCTTTCTGTGCCTGTACCTGAGTTCAACCATAAGCTAACTGAGTGGAGGTTCACAAGTTAATATATTTCCTCAATACTGTTCTACCTTCTGATACTTGTTCAGAAATGAACATCCTGGGAGATAGTACTTCCCCCCTGAACTTATATGCTATGATTGTCTAGTTAATATAACACCTGAATATGGTTTTAGAAATAGATGCCTGTCTCCACTGGCTCCATTTCATTAGAAACTGAAAAGGACAAGTGTTTCCCTAATGGCATCTTTTAATAAATCTCAGCACTCAGTAATATCCTTTTTCTCCTATTGTTCTGTTATTTCTGAGAACAAAATTAGACTCACATTCAATGCCTCCTATCTCTCAACTGGTGGAGCTGAGGAAGCAAAAGTAAGTGGGCAGTTTTGCTCATTCTTTTTGTCAAGTTTGAGGCATGGGCGATAATGAATGGAGACGAGCCAGTTAAACGGTGAACTTCAACTCTTTTTATTACATAGTGACAGCTCTCCAAAACAGGGCACCTACGACCCTCTTATATAGATAACCCAATAACTATTTAACCAATAAGAACTCAGGAACACTTGCTCCACTGAACCAATATGAAGGCTCTGTTAATGGCCAATCAGACTCCCCTGAATGGGCCAATCCGATCCTGCCATTAGACAGCCAATCAGAAGTGCAGGGCCAGAACCCTGCACTTAACTCCAAGCTCCAAATAACTTTATTACATTCTATGCATTCACAACACCCCTTCCCCCTGGCTTCTTTTTACAGGGTGCAGTTACATAGTCCTTTAGATAGGACAGTTGCTTCACTAGTCTGTTCGACTTCCGCTGTGTGTCCTGCTTTTGGCTACCATTCTGCTGAGGTAGATCGTTGTTTAGCGGAGGGGTTTCTTCAGGTTCAGTGTTCACGTTTCCGTCCTCTCCGCTATTGTTGGTAGCTCCTTGAGGTAGACTTACTACCGTCTCTAGATCGCTTTCCTGTGTCTCTATTCCACTATCGATTCTACCGAATGGGTTTTCTTCTATCGGGTTTTCGTCTTCTTCTGTATCCCCCCCCCCCTCAGCTTGGTCATCAGGGAATTTGGAATTGTCTGAATGGAGCCGTGATCGCAACTGATCGATATGGCATTTCCAAATTTTGTCATCGAAGCACTTTACAATGTAGGANAAGTGGTTTTTCTGGCTCATACGCTGGGTGTAACCAGTCGAGGTGGGAGCGCAGCCTGAGTCCAATTAGCAGTTCAGCGGGAGTTTGATAAGTGATGCTGTGCAGTGTGATGTGTTGTAGGAAGAGGATTCGGTTGATTTTGTCATCGATGTTATCGTAGTCTATTTTCTG
>BHEV01000495.1:0-14626 GCA_004319985.1 Emydocephalus ijimae
CACCCGACGAGGCTTAAGCCGAATGGGAGCTACATCGGGGCTGAGATTAAACGATATAGGGGTCCCCTTGTACTTGCCTAAGGTTCCTGTGAACACGTCCTGGAATTCTTGGATGAGGGCCTCTTCCCAGTCGTCGCTTCTGGTTTGGTGTATGCCAGCTAGTTCAATCCTGAATGGAGCGAACCACTGTAACCCTTACAAACTGGGCCGGTCACGATCGACGACAGTCCGGGGAAGCGTCACGGTGCGATCCTTAAAGGATACTTGGACGTGGCTGGAACTGACAACTGGAATTTTGTTTCCCTGGTAGTCTTTTAGGATGATTCGTTGAGTGCTGAGGTCCTGGCGGCAGATGGCAGGGATCAGCTGTTTGAGGGTTTTCCAGGATACCATCGATAGGGATGACCCCGAATCAACTTCCATCACGCACAGTCGATTCTCAATAGTAACCCTTACGTGGATCTTTCTTGCGTCTAACAATGAAGCATGGCTGATAATAATGGTTTGGTGCGCCTCTTCTCGTCTCGTTGAAGAGGTAGGTGCTCGATTTCTGTAGTAGTAGTGGTTGTTCCATTGGTGGTTCAGGCGGTCCCAATTCCCAGGTGGTTTGCCTGTCTCCCGATGGAGGTTGTTCTCCCTTCGGCTGGGACTGGACTCTCGCTTCCTTCTGCAGACCTTCGCAATGTGGCCTCTTTTCCCGCAGGAATGGCAGAGTGCGTCGAGGAATTTGCAGTCCGATCGCGGGTGGTTTGCCCCGCAACCAGCACATTGGCGCGGGAGTATCTGGTTCCTTTGCTCTTGTTCCAAGCAGAGCCGGTTGACCTCCTCTTCCTCACTCTCTGAGGATGACTCGAGGTCTTCGTGGTGGGCGGTAATAGCGTGCTTCTCAGCGGCGAGCGGGCTATCGTTAGCGAGTTGGCGATGCGGTGCATTCGCTCGGCGCATTCGAGCGGCTGACTTCCTGGTTGCTTCTGCGGCAGTAGCATCGGCGATGACATCTGCAAGGCTGATGTCTCCTTTCGCCATGAGTTTACTCTGTACCGTGGGGTCATCTAATCCCAGAACTATGCGGTCTCTCAGGGCTTCCTCGAGGTTTGCAAAACTACAAAGGCCTCCTAGGTTCCAGAGGTTGGCTATGAAGTCCCCAACGCTCTCATTCTTCCGTTGGTCCCTCTGGTAAAACTCGTGTCTTCGTATCAATGTAGTTACTGCGGGTGCATAATGGGCCCGGAGGATTGGCACGAGGTTATCCCAATCCATGGTCTTCACTTCTGCCGGTTTGGCAAGTGCTTTCGCCATTTTGAAAACGGTGGGGCCACAGTGAGTCACCACTCGTTTATTGCCAGGTGTAGCATCTTTTAAATTGTTGGTTTCTAGGAACATCTGGAAACGATCTATATACGAGTCCCAGTCTTTGTTTGCTGGGTCAAATGGAGCGGGTGGTATGGCGCCGCTGGTCATTTTGCCGTTTGTTGCGTGCGCTCTTCAGCCACGTGCTCTGTCTTGTTCGATGAGTACTTAGTCAGCTCTATTTTCTCCGCATCCCATCCTCATCGCCAGTGTTATGTGTTGAGCGTGGGCGCAAGGAACGGAGATGAGACATCGAACGGTGACTTCAACTCTTTGTTGTGAAATAAGAACAGAGCAAATACTTGGGCAGCAGCAGCTCTTTTATAGAGCTGGCTGCTGTCAAAACAACCAATGATTTGAGTTTACCACTCTCACAAGCATCCAATCAGAGAGGCCCGTAACAGCCAATCAGACTGGACAGAAATGACCAATCACGACTCGCTATTCGCGGGCCAATGAGAAGTGCAGGATTACGAGCCTGCTGCAAAGTAAAGCTATTTAGAGTTGTTACTGATGCGTTGGCTTAGTTCATAACACTATTCATTAATTTCATTCTTTTCTTTGCATTCATAAAGCCTTAGTGTAGGATATTTTCTTGTATTTTCTCTTATAGGGAGTCCGTTTGTCTGGATGAACAGAAGTTCCTTTCCTTTCCATTTCACAGGAGGTTGGCAACTCTTGGAATCTTGACAGGTCCAGCACAGAAATGCAACATTGCATTAGCATAAGAGACCACAGTTAAGGCTCATGGATGGTTGATCAAAGAAACTTAGCTTGCCACCTGTTATACTGCAGAAATATGGCTTGCAATTTTACAGTATGACTCTATAGTGGCTTGCTGATCAATATTCTTGGCATGGGGAAAGATCAAGTAAAAATGTATAAGCAAAGAACCAAGTATCTGTGAAACAAATATCATACACTGCTTGACCACGTTGGTGTTGTGCTTGGTTACCATGAAACAACTGTAGATAAATGTCCAGACATGCAAGCCATCTTTGCAAGCCACGCATCTTGCATTTTCTCAACAACCATTTCAAAAGAAGCTATATAGCAGGGTACTATTTAGCATATATTACAGTCAGGACTGAATGAAGAATCAAGGCCTAGTCTGAAGCACCCTATCTTTAGTCATCTGGTGTTTTTGCTTGCTCCCCGGTCTGTGTGAGAACAAAAGAATTGTTCTGGGGAAGCCTATTGTTCCTTCAGCCTTCAGCATTTCAGTTCAGAGTAACCTTATAATTTGCCAACCAGCCTCTATCAGCCCACGAACCTTTGCTATTTGGCAAGTGAAAACGAATGTTCTTATTTTCCTTACCTTACCACGCAGGAGGAAAATATTCCATCTGATGAATGAAAAGTTGTTGTTTTTAGGGGAACAGCACCAGGGAACAAATTCAGAAAGAGCTAAACAGTCTCTTTTCAGTAATCTATGAGGCATTCACACATGAACAATATGGGCAAACATGAAACGGGGGGAAAATGGTAGCAAACACAATTGAAGTACTTAAAATAAAAAGAGAATTGTTTCTTTAGTGAGCTTCTGTATGACTTAGTATACTTGAGTCAGTTTAATTTTTTTTAACCCAATAAAGTTCAGTATTAGGAAATTTGCCAATAAAAGCAAATTTAGGAAAAGAGAAGGAGAAAAGAAATGTAACTATTTTTATTATAAAGGTTGCCACTAGAAGGCACTGCTTGCCATTGATAAAACATGGAGAAAATATCCACATCTTGTTTCAGCTTGAAACCAGAGATATTTGTTTGTATTGTTGTACAGGTATTGGAAATGATTTCAAAGAGTGATCATTACCTATAGTAAGTTCTTTCATATTACTTCATTTCTGGCAAATATGCACTGAAGGTTTTTGATATGAAAACCTGCAAGACCTCTTTAATCAAAAATAAGTATAAAGAAATAAGTGTAGGCACCATGAAAAAATGTCACTTTTCTTAAAACTATGTTCAATTCTTTTTCAATACATACATGGCTGCATGTATGTGTACAATAATGCAAATACATAAGAATATAACTAGTATCATGATGGATGGGATCCTTGTCTATTTATTTTTAGATTGGCTAAACAACTACAGGAATAATTCACTAAGCTTCCAGCATTGATCCACATGACTTCCATGAATTGGTCCAACCTTTTTCCATACTCATTCAAGCTGGTAGCTAGCACCACAAATTCCAAAACTTAACTATCTGCTGTGAAAAAAAAAACATTTTGTCTGTCCTGATTCCTCCAAGAATTAATTTCATTGAGTGACTCCTGGTTCTAGTATTTTGGAAAGGAGAAAATAGCTTCTCCCTGTATATTTTATCCACACCACCCATAATGTTAAAATATCATGTCCCTGGTCATTTCCTTTTTAGGCTGTTTGTGTGAATATGTGTATTTCTTTCCTTCTCTCTCTCCATCTTTCTCCTACTTGTTTTTGCATTTTTTCCGAGAAATATTCTTAATATATGCATCAAATATGATGGAGAATTTTAAAAGGCTATTTGCACTCAACAAGAAGTAGACACTATGTGAAGGATCCTCTCTAATATTGCTTTACTATATATTACATCGAATCACTGCCTGACCAGCAGTTGTTCTCCTAGGTTTTTGGCAAAAACTTTAATTGTAATCCTATTTTGAGATGACAAAGTTTGAACCTGGGACCTTTTGTAGACAATGCAAATTTGGGTTTTGTATTCGAAAACAACTTGCTTATCATCTTTGATTCTTTTCTAAGACTGTCTTTTCTTATTCTTACTTTCCTTATGTTAACATCTGTATATTGTTACAATGTTTTAAACTAGGGGTGTCAAACTCAATTTCATTGAGAGCCACATCATGTGCTTGACCTTGGCTGGCCGGGTGGGGGTGGCCAGGGTGGGCATGGTCAGCTTGATGTCACTTGTGTCAGGGGCACCAGTGGTGGCCAGAATGCTCTGCCAGAAAAAATGCGCCCCCTACAATCCTCTGGCAGGCAAAACGGAGCTTGGGAGGGCCGTGGGCAGCCTTCCCGAGCTCCATTTTTGCTGGTAGAGGCACCATGGGCAAGTCCTTTGCTGTTTCTAGGGCAGCCCCATGGGCCAGATCTAAGCAACCCACAGGCCAGATCCTTAAGTTTGACACCCCTGTTTTAAACCATAAAACTGATCCTAGGAGCCAGTCAATTAAACTGGTGCTCTGGATATTTTTGAGCAAGATTCATTCAGGCAGATGATCAAGCAGTACTCATCCCAATGGTTATTCCCAAGACACATACAGCACATGAACGTGATCCCACGTCCTATTTCTTGTCCACAGAGGAACTCTAAGAAGCTGATTCATTCATCAGTTTTTTGTTCCACCATGGTTGCTGGTTCTACTGTCCATGGAACCATCTTTAGTTAACCATGGCTTCTCCAGAAGTCCCTCAGTCCACTGTTATTTCTCAAGAAGTCCTTTGAAATTAATTACAAGAATGCTTCCTATGGGTTGTTTTGAATTTTATTTTTAAAAATGATGAATTTGAAATTAATTATAAGAAATCTTCCCGTGGGAAAATGTTGATTGGAGAAAAACTTGATAAGAGGGAACTTTGAAGGTAAGACTCTAGAGAAAACCAGAAAGAACTAAAATTATTATTAAAGGAGAAGAGACCAATTAATACTGAATGGAACAAATGAATTGTGGAAGAATTCAAGGATACTTGGGAACAATGCACACAAATGTTTCTATCAAGATTGACTTCTACTATAAATATGGACTTAAAGAAGTTATAGAAGAACAACAGATCCTTCTGGACAAAACTGAGTGAGGCTAAATTGAATGTGGATATAAAAATAAAAAACTACAATAATGATATGAAACAAGATGTTACATTGGTTTCAAATAAAACATGCAGTTATCAACAATTAAACGGGATATACAAATAACAAACTAGAAGGCTGATTTTGATAGCTTGTTTGTTCTAGATTTACAAATAAGATGTGTTAAAATTTTGAAATAATTCTAAGATGAGACAAAGAGAAAATGAAAGGAAATCAAATAATGGAACATAATTTAAAGGAATTAAAAATCAAGATTGTTAAAAATAAAGGGAAAGAATGTAAAGTTGGGTTATTCAATTAAGGTTAAAATAAGAATGTTATTGTTTCTGGTAACAATGGATTTGTGCTGACAAGTACAGTATAAAATGATGAGACAAAGGATTTTTGGTTGCATTTTTAGACAATGATAAATGTTTATGCTAAAAGTAAATGTGGGTTTATCAGATAAAATTGACTTATTGGGTTAAGATTAAAAAGTATATCTTGTTATTTCTGATAACTTTAAAGTGTATCTTTGTTGGTTAAGATTGAATGGTGGGGCTTTAAGAATTCGTTTATTTATGAGGGAGGAGATATGGAAAGAAAAGATCTTTCTGGGTTTTATCAGAGAAGGCGATGTGCTGTTGAGATGGGCTAGTCTTGTTGAAGTACTTGTCCTGATGAAAAAAGAAAAGCTATTCTTTTATATATCATTTTTTCTTTGCTATGTATTTTCTTTTTTCACACTTTTAAAATTCTTTTATATTTTTCTTAGTTTGTATTAGCTTTTCATCTTTGTATTTGTAAACTCTATTATATTTAAAAAACAAAGGTGGCCGTATCTGGCTGACTTTGTTTTGAGAGTTAAGTGTGTGTTAGAGAGATGGTGGGTAAGGGAGGGGAAGACAGAGGGAGATAGAGAAAGAGAGATTACTACTTGAATGAAACACCTGTAGGGAATGCCAGGGTCATTAAATTGAGAAGTAAACAAACAAAAACATGCAACAGCCTACTGTAGAAAGTGAGCACCCATCCCTTTCCTAGAAGAATGGAATATTTTGAGAAATATTAAAAAGGCAGAATATTATATTTCCCTGGATGAGAAATGGAGAAACATGCCCTTGGAAAGCACCCCCTACCTTCCTTAATAGCCCACAGTAGATGTCAGCACTTAAGAGATAAAGAGATACCTAGCTCTATTCATAAGCAACTTCTGTTCAGCAAGGTCTGAAGGATTAGCCCTCAGCCACAATAAGAATTGCCCAACAAGCCCCTTCATTGTATCAGCAGACCAAACTTCAACCAAACTTAGTTCAGACAAACTCCTAGGATTTGTACATGGCACCATGGGAGTCTGACAACAGCCAACAGAATACATGTTCTTGCACAGGAACAGGAAGTTCAAGTGCAAAGCCCAAGAGATACTCTCAACTCCATGTGGGCAGCTGCACCAGAACCATGTGCATGGTGGTTCTGTTCATCATTAAACCATCTTTCCAAGCAGCCTCCATGTTTCCAGTGTCTTTCTCCCGGCTTGGAACAGAACCAGATGGATATTTCTTCCAACACTACCATCTCTGAAGAAGGGTCACCACTGCACCGCTACCGCTAAACCTACATACGTCAATCCACAAAGTCACCAGATATTCAGTACAGAAACTCTATTTTATTTCAGAGTAGCAGACAAAACATCAAAGCAATTTTCAAGCATGTTTTTTTAAATGAATCAATTCTTTGTAACAGCTATCTGAATGTAGAAATGATGCAAAGAAAACAAGAACAACCAGGATTTTTTTTTTTTTGCAAAGGAGGTTTTACACCTAGAAGGATGCCAATCTAAAAATGTATCTTATGAAGCTTGTCCTCCAGTAATACTGATTTGCTAACTAGGACATACAAAACCTTTGCTAGACCAATACTCGAATATAGATCATCCGTCTGGAATCTGTACTGTATATCAGATATTAATACAATTGACTGAGTCCAGAAGCATTTCACAAGAAGAGTACTACACTCCTCTACTCACAACAGAATACCCTATACCACCAGGCTTGAGATTTGGGGCTTGGACAACCTAGAACTACACTGCCTATGGTTGGACTTAAGCACAATGCACAGAATTATCTGCTACAATGTCCTACCAGTCAATGTCTACTTCAGCTTCAACCGCAACAATACAAGAGCACACAACAGATACAAACTCAATGTAAACTGTTCAAACTTGATTGCAGAAAGTACGACTTCAGCAACAGAGTGGTCAATGCCTGGAATGCACTGTTGTTACATCTTCTAACCCCCACTCCTTTACACTTAAATTATCCGCTATTGACCTCACCCCATTCCTAAGAGGTCTGTAAGGGGTGTGCATAAGCACACAATGGTGCCTACCACCCCTGTCCTATTGTCCCCATTTATTCATATCTATTTCCTGTATTCATAGTCATGTTTATTTTTATACCTATTGTCTTGTAAGCGATTGACAAATCAAATAAATAAATAAACAAATAGTATTTCTCAAAATCAGCTTTAAGATTTGTAGACTTCAACTCCCAGAATTCCCCAGCCAGTACACAATCTAGCTTAAAGTTGCTAAAGCTTGAGAAACACTAATCTTATACCACATTGCAGGATTTGAAACAAGCTGTTCAGTACTTTTTATTCAAAGCAATACAACAAATCATTTAAAATATAATCCTAAAAGCTACTTTAACATTTTGTATTTCTCCCCATTCTTTCATATGCTGAGCTACTGAGTTCAATGGAAAAAAGATTTAAAAAAAAACCTAACATAAATTACAGAGAAAAAGAATCCTTGAGTTCAATATATGCTGCACACAGAGGCACACACACAGAGTATATTGCACTGAGGATAATCTAATGTGTGCTTATAAATATATGTTCTTGTGTGTTTATATGATTCATATAAACATGAAAGATTAGAAAGATTTTTCCAGTATATACATCAATTCTGTGTGCATGCATGAACATTCTCTCTTTCATGCACACAGAAGGATACTGAGGAATGACATGACACTGATTATGAAACACGAGCAAGTATATTCTTAGTTTTGCTCTCCTGCTGTTGGGCAAAACTTTTGCAAAGCTGGTGGGAATAGCAAGAAATATTTGGACCTTCCTTGTGCCAGAATTGCAAACCACTGGTCCAGAGCTCATATATACATCTCAGAATGTTGGGAGCTTGCAAGACCGAGGCAAAATTCCTGCTGCTTCTCTCCCTGCCTCCCCTGATTTCAGCCTGCCCCCCCCCTTCTACCAGCCAGCCTCTTTGTCGACACTTGATCATTTACATCAAGTTGACATTCGCAGAGTTTACTCAGGGGTCTGTAATTGTATTCTTTCACCGGTTCTGCATTACCAACCATGAAAATGGAATCTTATCATCCCTGACCAATTTTTAATGTACAAAATGATTTGGCCGAGGTTCAAAGGGAGGCACAATTGAAATCAGGTGAATGATACATGTAGTATTTTGCAGTTTCTCCATGCCTTGATTTGATTTTTTCCCCCTTTTCACGCATGGCATAGAGGAAGAAGACTCACTCTCTTTTTTTGTAACCTGTATAAATGCATATATACTTGGCATACCTATCAGCTTATCGATATAATTCTTTTTGGGTACCTACCTATCATTTAAATGTTCTTATTCACAGTGTAAGGGAGGACAATGAATTTTCCTATAATCCCTGAAAAGCAATCAGAGAATTGGAAGAAACTTAAATATTCCTGATTAGAGCTGTGGGATTAATAGGACATTGATTAAATGAAACCTATCACCAATGCAAAAGAGCAATGAGGCTGCTGAGGCTCCCTTAGACAAATAATAATAACAGTAATGAAAAAAATCTGTATGCATTAACATCATAAAGAACAGCATAAACAATGAGGAGTCCTATCTCTTTGAAATGCATACTATTTCCAATGGGTAGGCGCCCTTCCATTGACAGAATGGCCTGCCTTCTTGCATCCTTGATGACACACAGTTCAGACTGAAGCCAAAACAAAGAGAGGAAAGGAACTGGGTAAGCTTTTCCCAAATAGGAAACTTTGGGAATCTTTCATAGTCTTAAGAACATCTAGTGCAAAACTCCCAGCCCACAGGCCACATCACACGCTGGCCATGCCCACTTCTGGTTTAGCAAAGGGAAAAGTCCTGATTTGTCATGTGATGTCACCATGATGTCATGAGTTTGACACCCCAATCTAGTGGGTTTGTTGAATCAATGGATGCTTTTTTTCAGAATAGCCATGTTCAGATTAAATCTTACTTCTGAATCCAAGGGAAGATAATTGCCCTGTAAGAACCCCAAGATTCCTTGCCAACTCATTCTGTCACTGCAGAACTTTTAAGTGTTTGTTAAAATCAATGCAAGGACAGAGTCTAGTTTTGTAATTGCATTTGTCTACTTAGAAGTAAGTCCCATTGCCTTAAAGAGGGGGCGGGGGTAGGGTTTATCCTGGGTACCAGGAAAGCATCCTTAGTTAACATTCTCAAAGAAGTGTGGTGAGGTATCACTCTTGCAAAAGTGCTGAGAATAGAATGCTAGAAGACATCTGCAGATTTAGATATTGCGATCCTGTTCTCTAACAAGATATATCAGAATAACTGCATTTTTCTAGTTTGATATTTTTCTTCCAGCATTAAAAAAAAACAACTTTTAAGCAATTTAGCACTACTGATTTTTTTCTCAGACACTGGCAAATCTACTAACATATAGGGTTTTGTTCAGAAACAAATTAAATAGTTTGGCTTGTTAATAAAGCTTTAGAATTCCATGCTGTAGCCTTAATTAATCATATGGTACAGTGCTGCCAATTTCTCATAGATTTTGCCACAAGGAAAAAGGTGACGAGGTCACTTTGGCGGCCTATAGCTCTTGATTTAAACCCTTTTAGCACTTCTGTGTTGTGAGGCTTATAGTATTATTTCATACATAAATGACACAGCTAAATATTCCATTTGCTCTATTAACATAACATTAAAGGGCTTCTTTTTTCCTTGGGAGATAATTAGTTGATATCCCATTGAAGTTCTAATTTGTTTCTGGAGAAAAGGCTGTAATTGGACATTGTTCTTATCCAAACGAAGAAATCTCATGTCTAAGTGGCTGTTTTTATACAGAGAGAGCTAAAGATGCTTTAGCTGATGCGAACTTACATTTGATTTACATTTGGCAATGCTGCCAAAGCCGTTGATGTAATCTTCAGATGGTGAAACCAAAATCAGGGTTAAGGCTCTCCAGTCTCAAAAACATTTGATTAAAAGAATTTAAGAAATGTGAACTGCTGGAATAAGTTTAGAATACCTTGCTATCCTGTTGTATACGTGAGATACCAACATTGTACAATCAAGGTTTATACTTTTGTTCAGAAGGATTTCCATGAATGGGTAAAATTAGCCTAAATATTATTTTTCAGCTAATGTCTGGCTCTAAAGCAGCTGTAATTTATACTAGTTATGAGCTTTCTATCAATATCAGTTATCATTTCTCATGACACAAATTCCTCTGAACATAGACTCATTGTTTAGATTTGTGATCAGAGGGAGATTGCCCAGAGCTGTTAAGGTCAGCTACCCAAATTATTTTATGTTTCTGTTATTGGGCTGGGTCAGGTCAGAATCTTATGGGGCTGGCAGACTATGCCCTGCTGGGAAAAATGGAATACAAAACAAAATTGTAAACCTATCAAATTAGATTGTTGTGAAGAAACTTCCCCAAACAGAGGATGAAGTTCTAATACTATCACAAGGACCAGTTCTCAGCAGTCCCTCCATCTCCTTTATGTTGCAGAGGTCAAAGCAAAGAACTTTTTAAAAATGCTTAGATGACACTAAAAAAAAGGGACTAAATAGGGTTTACTTCCTCTAACATGGTCCAGATAGTGTCAGTTCTGCACTACATTAAGTTAGCAGGTGATCCTGGGAGCAATACACGATCAAGCTTATAGTTCATACAGGTCCAGAGCTTAGAATAAATGGATTAAGAAGTAGTCTTGATGGGATTTTATTAAAAATACACACACAAAACCCATAATAATGAATAAGAGGGCTTAACTGAACCTACCTAAAGCATTCTTTTTTTTTTTGGCTTAAAGATTTTGGATATAGCTTAGCTCAGGAACCATTCCTGTCTTATTTAAGCTGTTTCAGTCATTCCTTCAAAAGACCAACGTGTAGGATTAAAATTTCATGCATGAAATATTTCATGTACAGTAATTACATAATAAGAACTGGCATTTTATTTGTTTGTGCATGCAAGAAGAATAGGAAGTGTGTAATCATTTGTATCCAGATGCTATTTTTATTAACATCCAGATTGTTCATTTTATAGATATTCAGCTTTTTAGATTTTCTGTTACAATTTATTATTATTATTTTTCTTTGCCAAATCTTATCTGAAAAGTAGTGGCCTGTTTGGTGCTCTCTCTCCCTGCTGCCTCTCTTGAGAAAAGGTAACCCAAGTGGAAAGTGAGTGAGCAGAGAGCTACAGCTGTTGCCACTTCTGCTCCAGAGCACAATTTTAGGAATTAATGGCATCTAATCCTGAAAATAATATAGATACTGAATGGTGTGAGATTCTGAGCTGCCAAGATGAAGTCTCTTGCTCTACTTCATAAATATGTTTATAAGAGTGTGCCCCAATCTTTTAACAGCAAAGAAAAATCTATCTAGATCTTCCTTCATGTTTATCACCGAGGTTGGTGACAGATGGAAACTTCAGTGAGAATACATTTTCTACATAAATACTGAGAAGATAATTAGAAATTTAAAAATTATTGTTCCTGCAATGAAAATATTTTCCTGCTCCTGCTATTTAACTCTGATGATTTATAAATACTTCGAAATGTGTTATCATTAAATTTGCTGTCTTTTTCTTAAAAAGGCATAGTACTATTGAACATAATTTCATCCATAATCTCATGTAATGAGTGCTACATTTTTCCAAAATTTTAAAATACAAGTAGTCCTTGACTTACAACAATTCCATTTGTGACTGTTTGAAGTGACAATGACATTGAAAAAAATGACTTATGACAGTTTCTCACACTTACAACTTTTGTAGCGTCCCCATGATCAGGTGATCAAAATTCAGATGCTTGGCAAGTGACTCATACTTATGACTGTTGCTGTGTCCCAAGGTCATGTGATCACTTTTTGCAAACTTTTAACAAGCAAAGTCAATGGAGAAGCCAGATTCACTTAACAGCGATGGCAAGAAATATCATAAAGTGGGGCAAAACATAACAGTAATGTGGTTGTAAGCCGAGGACTACTTGTACTTTAGCAATTGAGAATAGAATCTTATTTGCGCATGAGATTTGCTGAAGTGAACAGGTGAGTTTTAAATAGAGATCCAAAATTTAGCCACATAAATGCTTAGTTTCTCCTTCTTCAGAACATCTGTTTGGTAAATGTCTATGGAGATTTTCAGTCATCGAGGTCATTGCTGTCCCAAAGGTTGTCTCTTGAAAAAGCACCTTTGGGGCATCTGGTTGGTAAATTCAACTGTCATACTATTCCAGGTTTCTAATATTTTTAGTGAACACTAAAGGGCCAAGAAGATATGGGGGGAGGGGGTGGACCCAGAAAGGAAAGGGCTTTATCAGTTTTACAGCTGCTTGTTAAAGGCTTATTATAATCTTTAGATTTTGAAGAAATTTAAAAAGTGAGTGCTGTTAAGAAATAGAAAGTTATTGGATTTAGAAGAACACAATCTGAGATTTGAGTGGCATGGATACCTATGGTAAGATAAAGCTAAGGTGGTTGTAGACTTCTAAAATCATTATGTTAGACAGACTATTCTTAGAGTATAGAATAAATATAAACCTAGATTCTGCCCAAAAACACCTTCGGGGCTCTCAGCACAAGAAGCATTTTATAGATATGAAATATAAGTATACATAAATGGTTAACTTACTGTGATGTACTAGAATTTTCTTAAGGGGACTGTAAAATGAAACCAAGATTTGACAACAGAAATATATACTTGGAAATGGTTTTCTTATGTACAGTTCTCAGAAAGGCTTTAAAGTGGATAAAATATTTTATGGTTTTGATCAATGGCAGACTCCAGTTTGAAATAGAATGATGTATTAATGATAACCTGTTATTGCCAAAGTATAATAAATGAAAAGGAGACCAAAAAGATCAAGTAGGCTAAAACCTTGGCTACAATATACAAATGGATCAATGGGAAAATATGGAGTTGAAAGGATTGAAATTTATATCATGTTCTACCCTTAAAAGAGATTTTTCAAATAAAATGATTGTATCATTGGCATTTGTCACTAAAGAAACTGTCTAAAACTTACAATGGTACTTCAAAACTTTATTGGAAACAGCATGAATTGACATTTTGTTGTGTTTGGTGAAAAAAGCCAAAAAATTTGGATACATACATTAATTCAGAAGATTTTAAAGGTTAGAGTACAACTGCAGCCAAGAACTTTTCTTTTGGGATTAATGGACAGACAAGTAGAAAAAAGTCATGAAACTTTTTAAATTTATGATAACTATGATAACTATTTTAAATTTATGATAATAAAGTGAGATTATTATATACTCAATAACAGAAAGGTTTGATATTACCCACAACAGAAGGATTGGTTGATGAAGATGGTAGAATTTGCAAAGATTATTAAATTAACTTTACTGACCAGAGAAAAAATAACATGCATATTTATGGCTGCCTGGAAACCTCTTATCAATTTTTCCATGAAAAAGAAAAAAAATGGAACTTGTGGTTTTGATGATTAGAAAAAAAACCTGGATAATCAAAACAAGGAGGAGGGATTTTTTTTGTTAATTATAGAGCAAGGCATAATTTTGTACTAGTTCTTAGATTTCCTGAAAAAGAAATCAAATCTTTTTTTCTTTTTATCTTTCTGTTCTTTTTCTTTTTTTCTTTCTTTTCTTCTTGCTTTTTTATAAGTTTGCATTAGTTTCTGTGTTCTTTGTAAATAGATAGTAATCTGGAGTGATTACATCTTTTCAAACACAATAGTATCTTTGAAACAACATTGGCATCAGAAATATTTTCTGAACTTATGATTTGATACAAACAATTTTATTTTTTGAAAAGAATTTTATTAATTTTCTCCAAACAAACAAGACAAACAAAACATTAAAACATCAGCTCTCATATGTACATCCAGTGTGTCGGTTGGTTCATCAGTTTTGTGCATTCATTTTGTACGCTCAATTACAATTATGTCACATAACAACTCATATTGTCAATCCAAACTTATATATCCTAATATCACTAAAAAAATAAAAAATAAAAATTGACTATACTTTTAATCATTCATGCTTTATGAGATAACAATACTTTAAACAGTTTATTCTGTAACAAATCATATAATCATACCAAATCAATCCGAAAAACTCTTTATAGATATAGAGTCAATATTCTATTATCGTATTTTATCATCTAGCCATTGATAAAAAAGATCCCAAATTTCATAAAA
>BHEV01000496.1:0-28150 GCA_004319985.1 Emydocephalus ijimae
TCGGAAAGGTCTGTAGAAGCAAGCAAGGATCCAGCCCACCTCAGAGGGGGACCAACTACCGCCAAACCACAGGAAGTCATCTTGTGAATCGGGAACATTTGAACCACCAATGGAACAACCACTCCTACAGAAATAAACCACTCGCCCATTCAACGAAATGAGAAGAGGCACACCAAACCATTACGATTGGTCATGCCTCATCATTAGATGCGAAGAAGATCCGGGTGAAGGTCACCATCGAAAACTGGCCCTGTGTGATGGAAGTCGATTCAGGATCATCCCTCTCGATGGTTTCCTGGAAGACCCTTAAACCATTAATCCCTGCCGTCCGGCGGCAAGACCTCAGATTCCAAAGAATCATACTCAAGGACTATCAGGGAAACCGAATTCCAGTCGTTGGATCCAGCCAAGTCCGGGTCTCATTCAAAAATCGTACTGTGTCTTTACCATTGACTGTTGTCGACCGGGATCAGCCTAGTTTGTTAGGCCTCCAATGGTTCGCTCCACTTGGGATTGAGGCAGCTGGCATTCACCGAACCAGCAGCAACAACTGGGAGGAGGCCCTCGTCCAGGAATTCCAGGAGGTCTTTGCAGACAAACTAGGCGAGTATAAGGGGACCCCGATATCATTTAACCTTAACCCTGAAGTAGCCCCCATCCGCCTTAAGCCTCGTTGAGTACCGTTTGCCCTTAAGCCAAAGATTGACGAGCAGCTTGATAAATTAATAGCCCAGGGTGTTTTAGAACCAACCGACCACGCTCCTTGGGAAACCCCAATCGTAACACCCATCAAACTGGATGGATCGTTAAGGATTTGTGGGGACAACCGTGCCACCCTGAATCATGCCCTTCAACAGAACGCTTACCCGGTGCCGGTGGTACAACACCTTCTCCATTCCCTGGGGGGCGGAAAAGTCTTCACTAAATTGGATTTAGCACAGGCGTACCAACAACTTCCTGTAGATAAAAGAACAGCAGAGGCACAAACGATCGTTATGCACCGAGGTGCTTTTAAGTGCAACCGACTCCAATTCGGAGTTAGCGTGGCCCCAGGGATTTTTCAGAGCTTGATGGAGAGACTATTACAGGGAATAAAAGGGGTCGTACCATACTTTGATGACGTTTTAATTGCTGCCCCGAATAGAGAAATACTAAAGGAGCACTTTAGGCTGGTTCTCCAGAAATTTAAAGACTCCGGCCTTAAGGTGAAAAAAAATAAATGTCAACTGTGTACAGATAAAGTAGAATTTCTGGGGTACTTAATCAATAAACAAGGCATTTACCCCACCAATAGCAAGTTAAGGGCAATCAAGAACGCCCCAAAGCCCAGAAATAAGACTGATCTCCAAGCTTTTCTGGGGCTCATTAATTTTTACAACATTTTCCTGCCCCACAAAGCGACCGTAGCCGAGCCCCTACATCGGCTATTGGACAAAAAAGCAACCTGGGTCTGGGGGCACTGAGAGGAGCACGCGTTCCGACAAGTGAGAAACCTACTAACTTCAGATGCTGTTTTAATGCAGTATAATGAGACTTTGCCTTTAACAATCACATGTGACGCGTCACCATTTGGAGTAGGAGCCATTTTGAGCCATGTGTTACCAAACGGTAGTGAAGCCCCTATTGCCTACTTTTCAAGGACTTTATCAAAAGCTGAACGTAACTATAGTCAAATCGATAAAGAAGCTCTTGCTGTTGTATCTGCTGTAAAACGGTTTCATGAATATGTATATGGACGAGTTTTTACTATTATTACCGACCACAAAGCTTTGCTGGGGATTATAGCAGGAGACAAGCCAACCTCCTGTATATTATCACCCAGAATGACTTGCTGGTCGGAATTTTTGGCTGCGTACAATCATAAGCTGCAACACCGCCCGGGGAAAGCCATTCCCCACGCTGACGCACTGAGCCGTACACCACTTCCGGAAACCGTTGATGACCCAGCTCCAACCATTACAACGCTCCAGATTGAAACACTATGTTCACCGCCGCTAACAGCTAGAGATATCGTGATCGAAACCAAACGCGATCCCATCTTAACGCGAGTTCTTAGCTGGGTCGAATGAGGATGGCCAGTAGATCAAACCCCTGATAACTTCATCCCCTTCAAGAATTGGCAAACAGAACTTTTTTCGCAAAAGGGCTGCATCATATGAGGAGATAGAGTCATCGTCCCAGAGCGGTTACAACGAGCGGTATTAAAGACACTGCGTAAGGGTGACCCCGGCATCATGTGTATGAAAGCACTCGCACGAAGCTACGCGTGGTGGCCGGGCATCGACAAACAGATCGAAGCCTGGGTAAAAACTTGTTATAAGTGCCAGGAAGTTAGCAATGCCCCACCGAAAGCAACACCGACAGAATGGGAAACACCCCGGGGACCGTGGTCCCGCATTCATATTGACTTTGCAGGACCTACCAAGGGACACACGTTCCTCCTAACAGTGGATGCCTATTCAAACTGGCTCGACATCCACGAAATGAAAAGCACCACAACTGAGTCCGTCATCCGGAAGTTGAACAGATTATTCGCGATGCATGGACTGCCAGACATTCTGGTATCTGACAATGGCCCCCAGTTTACCGCGCCCCTTTTGAACAATATTTGGCAGACCGCGGTATTCGCCACGCGCTAACTTCGCCGGCGCACCCTGCGGCTAACGGAAGAGCCGAGCACATGGTACAGTTTGTTAAAAAAAACCCTCTATAAAATGGACTGTGGGGACATTGAAGATAAGATAAATAGAACACTCCTTCTTCAACACATCACCCTGCACAGCGTCACCAACAAGACTCCAGCTGAATTATTGATGGGACGCAAACTCCGTTCCCACCTTGACCAGCTCCACCCATCTTACGAGCCAGATAAACCCTACGGATCTTGTGGGAAATGCCACGAGTTCAAGGTAGGCGACTTAGTTTTCGCCAGAAACCTTTCTGGCGAACCGTTGTGGGTCGAGGCAAGCCACTGGACCCAGGTCATACCGAGTGAAAACCCGTGACGGAAAAATATGGAAATGCCATATAGATCAGCTTCGCTCAAGGCTACAACCTAGTTTCCGCGACTCCGGTAACTCCCAAACTGAGGGGGGAGGGGATGCCGAAGAAACCGAAATCGAGATGGCGGAAAGCACGAACGAAAGAAGTCAGCAATCGGACGTAACATATGAAGAAGGATCAGAGACAGGGGTGACCTCGCCACAGAGGAACACCTCGACAGAGGCAAGTCCGCAAAGGCCAGAGGACAACGACAAGAACATTAGCGTCACCGAGTCTTCCAATGAGGAACCACCGGCACCTGACTTGCTGGGAAATGTCCCGCCAAAACAAGGTTACAGACAAGAACCGGTGGGACAGCGTAAATCCAATAGACAGTCAAAACAACCTTCCTACCTCAGAGATTATGTCACCGCCTAAACGGAACCCAGGGGGGAGGGGTGTTATGAACTAATAAAATGCTTTAATAAAGTTATCGAAACCTTTAGAAAAGAGCAGGGTTCTAGCCCTGCACTTCTGATTCGCTGATAATAGCGATATCGGATTGGTCTGTTCAGGAGAATCTGATTGGCTGTTAATGGGCCTCTCTCATTGGTTAAGGTGGTTAATGCTCCACATTTCTTATTGGTTACTAGATCAGCAGCTTGCCTATAAAAGGGCTGCTGCTGCCCTAGGGTTTTTGCTCTGTTCCACAATGATTAATAAAGAGTTGAAGTTCACTGTTCACCGTCTCGTCTCTGTTCCTTGCGCCCATGCGCAGAACTTATCATAAACTATTAGTCAAGGATTAGAAACTGTAACAACAAAATAACAGAGATGGAAGGGACCATAGAGGTTTTCTAGTCCATCCCATTGCTCAAGCAGGAGACCTTAAACCAGTTCAGACAAGTAGTTATCTAATTTCTTCTTAAAACCTTCTTGTGATGGAGCACCCACAATTCTGGAGGCAAATCATTCCATTGATTAATTGTTTAACTGTCAGGAAATTTCTCCTTAGTTTTAGGTTGGTTCTCTCCTTGATTAGTTTTCAACCACTGCTTCTTGTTCTGACTTTAGGAGCTTAAGCAAATAGGTTTTCTTTGTGGCAGACCCTTGTACATTGGAACACTGCTATCAGTGCTATTGGAACATTGCAACAGGGAGATCTATAATCTTGTGATGCTCTAGTCTGTCCTATTAGCGCTGGCATTTTATCTCCTGAATCATCCAATCACTCAAAAAGAGGGTACCCAATCCCCATTTTACCTACTGAATTGAAACTTACTTCAACATTTGTCATAACTTAAATCTTGCCCAAGGCAACAGTTAATCTAGGACAGAAGTTGAAAGTCTGGAATAGGGAGTGGGTTGGGTGGAAGATAATTTCAGAGAATATATTTGCTTGGATAGAAAAATAATTACCACTTTATTTTCCACTTACAGAAAATTGGCTTTTTATTTAATAATGAATGTAGGCAACAAAATAATTATGGCCTCTAGACTCCAAAAATGTTTGCTAACATTAAAAAAATTGCAATCTATATTACTGCATTATACCCTCAAAAAACCATTCCAGATTAAGAGTTTTATTAATATATGAATAAAAAAGCATTGTTATTGTTTATTTTAAATATTTATAGACATTTAATTTTGTATACCTCCAGACAGCATATATAATGCTCCTGCTTTCCATTTTCTCCAGACAGAAAACCATTGATGGGACTGTGTGAAGAACCAAAGCTCGGATTTTCATAAATTTCATCCAAGATCACTTCTGTTGGGTTCTGATACACTGTCCAGAACTAAGTCCAACTTAACATTGACTTCTTTTGAATTGGGAGAGCAGTTTATTTATTAATGAACTTTATATAGCTTTCATCTAAAAGTGAAAGCAGCAACTGAAATCTAATCGGTGAATTCCTACCTTCAAGGGTTCCCAGTGAAAGTTAATTACAGGAGGCTCACCTCAATCAAACTAAACCTCCTGACATACTCTAGTTCAGTGGTTGCCAATCAGTGGCCAGGGACCACTGGTGGTCTGCGAGAAAATTTTGGTGGTCCACAGAGAAATGTCACCCCCAAAGCAATTAATCCAGGCTGTGTGGGAACATAAGGCTGCGCCACCCACATGGCCCATGGGAACACAAGGCTTGTGTCGCTTGCATTGCGAACAATATGAGGTATTGAGGGAAGGGGAAAAGGGCGGGGGGGGGACTTGCCCCACATGCCCCATGCATCTCATCTGGCCACCAGGTTGCTTCTTTCTGCTTCTTTCTTCTTCTGCTTTTGGCTGCACACAAGGAAAGCAGCAAAAGTTTTTCTTTCTCTCCCCCAAACTCCACCAGAAATGAGTCTTTGGGACCCTGCAAGGCATCCTGCTCCAAGAGGCTGCGCCGGTGAGACAAGTCTCACAAAGTCTCATTTCTGGCGGAATTGAGGGGAGAGAAGGAAAGACTTCTGCTGCTTTCCTTGCATGAAATTAAAAGTCTCTCTCTCTATCCCCGAGAACGGAGCCGAAGCTGGTATCCTGTGATCCCAAATAATGAATGATTGATCGGTAGGAAAACAGGGTGGGGAATTTTCCTGCAGACTTTTTTGGGATTTTCCCAGGGTTTCTGGTCCGCGGAATTTAAAATTATGAGTTTGGTTGTCCCTGAGGTCCAAAAGGTTGGTAACCCCTGGTCTAGTTTATCCTACTTTAGAGTTCTTGTCCCTCATATAAGGGATGGTTTTCTAGCTTTAGAAGAAAAAGAAATATATTTTTGTGCAAACACCTATGAACTTCTTGGTAGCCTGTGAGATAGGTAGGCACCCATGCAGTCTTGCATCTAATGATGGCTTTAATGAGAAACTGTCCTTTTCAACCAACGAAATAAAAACATCTCAAGACACAAAGAGGAGTTGATTGAGAACAGGAGACAATAGGACAGGAGACAATCATGCAGAGAGAGAGAGGATTAAGACAAAAATATCCCTAAATAATCATTGTAATTAATTAATGGTATATTTTTCTCCTGCTTGAAGACAACCGATCATATATGCACAGCGTTCAGTATTGGTGACAGGAACCACACCTACCATATATCCTAGGTTGTAGATCAGGGGTCCCCAACCCTTGTCCATGGACCAGCACTCATCCATAGCATGTCAGTAACTGAGCTGCACAAACAAGCAAAGCCCCATCAATGGGATGCAGGCAGCATGCGAAACCATGACCCCTCCAGTCCTTGGAAAAAAACCTCTCTCTACAGAACTGGTCCCTGGTGCCCAAAAGCCGGGGGGGCTCTGTTGTAGATGATTTGGCTCACTTGTTTTTCACTCTTGTGAAAACCATTCTTTTCAGTTCCCCCTCACCTTAGTGAAAGATGCAAGTCATACGCAAACAGAACTATTCTGGTGCTATGTTGGTATGTTTTCTTATTGGAAGATGTGCAAGCTGTGTTCCCTACCTCTTGGCTCTGTTTTGAACCTCCACAGCAGGAATGCTGTTTTCCTAGCATGGAACTGTCACTGGGCTTTTACTTATGGGAAACAAACCCTGCCAGGGAAGTTAATCTGGCATTGGGTTGAGAGGAACCTTTGCTGGCGATTTCAACAGATTTGCTAATTGCTTCACAATGGAGTATTCCTTGAAAGCATCCCATGGCAGAGAATGGCTGCACAACACTTGCCATTGTTTAGCAAAGCATCACATTAATGCATACCAGGAAAAGCACACAAATTCTTGCTGGGGAGAGTGGGGAGATGCTGGAGATTATTTTCCTTGTTTGCTTTTCTGTTGGTTTTTTTTTTTCTTTTTAAAGAAGGGCTGCTTGCTATTTCACACTGGCAGCTCTGGCTTGCATCCTCTGCACTTAGCTCTTGGCCAACTCGGACTTTGCAATAAATGGACAACAGTACTGTACATAAACTGCATGTGCCCAGGTTTAAGGATAACAAAATATTCAAGAAACTAAGGGCTGTGATTATAGTTTCCCCAAGATGAAGTTCTGTCATCACTAACAAGAGAAAAACTATCAGTGTAAGAAGTTAGAAGAACCAAAATCATAGGTATAAAATAGCTGGTACCTGGCTCAACAGCAGTAACTGTGAGAGGGATTTAGGAGTCCTAGTGGACACAACTTAAATATGAGGCAGCAGTGTGCTGAAGCTGCCCCCCCCCCTCCAAAAAAAACCCAATGCAGTCCTAGCCTGCATCAACAGAGGGATAGTATCAAGCTCATGTGAAATGTTAGTACCACTTTATACTGCATTAGTAAGGCCAAACTTGGAATACTGCATTCAGTTTTGGTCACCATGATACAAAAAAGATGTTGAGACTCTAGAAAGAGTGCAGAGAAGAGCAACAAAGATGATTCGGGAACTGGAGGCTAAAACCTACAATGAACAGTTACAGAAACTGAGTATGTCTAATCGAATGAAGGGAAAAACTAGACGTGACATGATAGTCTTCGAAGATTTAAGGGATTGTCACAGAGAAAGGGGGCTGACCTGTTCTCCGCCTGAAGGTAGAACAAGAAGTAATAGATGGAAGCTTATCAAAGAGAGATTCAAACTAGAACTAAAGAGGAATTTCCTGAGAGTAAGAATCAGTAAAAGATCTTTCCCCCAGAACTTGTGGGTGCTCCATCACTAGAAGCTTTTAAGAAGAGATTAGACAGCCAGTTGTCTGGAATCAGGGGTGGGATTCTACCAGTTCGCATCTATTTGCTAGAACCGGTTGTTAACATTCTAAGCAGTTCGAAGAACCGGTTGTGAGAAGAAATTACTGGGCTAATCCTGTAAGGAAGGCAGGAAGGAAACATTCTGGTGTTGCTTACAGAAACTGCCTCTCCGTTGACCCTTATTACATTCTTGGCTGGACTAGACTTCCTGTCTCAGGAACGTCTCTGGAGTTTTTTCCCCCTCCTTTGCTGGTACTTTGCTTGTGTGAAGTGACCATTTAAAATTACAATGGGACTGAAAAAGTGACTTATGACCATTTTTCACACTTAGAACTGTTGCAGCATCCCCACAGTCATGAGAGGCCAGGCGAGGAGATGCATGCCTCGATGTGAGTGATATTGAGTTGGACACGCCCAGCCAATAACATGACCACCAAGCCACGTCCACCCAGTCACCAAGCCATGCCCACCAATTAAGCCATGCCCACAGAACCAGTTATTGAAAACATTGAATCCCACCCCTGTCTGGAATGGTATAGGGTCTCCTGTTTGAGCAGTAGTTTTGACTATAATTTTTATTATTATTATTCTGTGCAAATATTGTATTCTGTCCCCCGCCCATTACAGAATGTTTGCTGGAATGGCTTGTACAAATGTTGGCCAGTCAAATGTTTGTGGTCCTCTATGAGCTTGGTTGTTTTCTTGCAGACATTTCAGTACTAAACTAGATAACATCATCTGTACTAGTAGGGAGTGGGGTTCGCTCTCATTTTATATACTACTGGCTTGAACTGTCAGTGTTGGTGGCAGTGGTCTTGGTGATTCCTTGACTGGGTTATCGCCTGAGCCCATTTATCTGAGTTGGTAGTTTCCTAATTGGGCACTCTCTACCTCTTGATTGTTGGTCTAATGCTAATACATATTCCATGCAATTAGAGTAGAAGGATTGAAATGATATTGTGGGGTTGCCAATCTATTCAGCTTCAAGTGGTCTGGCAGGTCTGTCTCAGCTGAACCTTGCTATTTTAGTTGCAAGGGAGACGAGGATTCCAATTCTGTAGCCCCTTTTCCCCCCACACCTGATTATCCTAAAACCTGTGGTGGGATGCTGCCAGTGTAACAACCAGTTCACTAATCATGCACACCACAATTCCCACCAACACTGACAGGACCCTACAATTCAACTCTGAGCTACAAATGATTCTCATCCATTGGAATCAAATGTTTTTCTAAGGGCCTACTACTACTACAGTTGTGTTCAGAGCATTTAAACACTTCCGAGTTGAATGGTTTGAACAGTGACATCACCATTGCCCAGAGATACCCAATTGGGGGGGGAGGGCTCCTTTCACACCCTTGTTAAGTTGCCCACAATAATAATACCTATTTATCTACCTGCAGTCGCTTGCAAGCATGTGACAGGAACTCACCCTGTCCTGTAGCAGCAACTGAGTCTTGAATGCAGGCCTGCTTATCATCATCCTCAGCATCCTAACGTCATGAGGCCCCAAGGTTCTAAGGGCCAAAGGGCTAACAATCTATCAAATTAATGACCAGCAGATGGCAGCAAAAAGTTCATTTCCCTGACTTGCCACATAGAAGCCACCCTCATATGTGCTATCTAGATATCATCACTGTATTGAGAATTTGGTGTGTGTATGAGAATTGTGTCAAGCATGCTACAGCTGGGCCAGGATCAAGGCAGCAAGCATTACGTGGGCTTCACTAAGATATCTTAACACTAATCTAAGGAAACAATCAGATAAGAGAGGCAGGAGCTCCCAGTGGCTTAATATTAGAGGAAGAAACTTAGGAAGGACTAACCCTAATGGATTAAAGCTAAGAGCTTCTTGTCAGGGAAGTGGACAGCATATACATTTAATAAACAAAAAAAAATAAACAAAAATGGAGGCAGGAAGTTTGTGCCTTCAAGACTTGCAAAATTCTGCTAAGGTAGACTTACAATGAAGTAGACTTAATTCATCATGTGTTTTCTGTCTGGTTTACCTGGGAGGATTGCCAACCTCCATTTCCAATACATGAAGAAATCCCCTCAGAAACAACAATACAACACTACCACTATTTTGTATTTTAGAACAGAAATGGTGCGTTGACAGTAGTCATCCATTTGTTACTTAGGATTGTCTTCCTGTCCAAGCAACTGTTTTAGGATAATCTGGTGACCTAGTTATGTGAAAATTTTAAAAAAAAGGGCTACAGAATTGGAATTCTGGTCTCCCTTGCAGCTAATATAGCAAGGTTGAGAAGACACAGGGCCCAGTGACCAGATGAAGGGAGGTAGTCCCAAAACAGACCTGCCAGACCACTTGAAGCTGAACAGATCGGCAACCCCACAGTATCATTTCAATCCTTCTACTCCAACTGCATGAAACATGTTGTGTTGGGTTTACATGGAAAATACCATTTCCACACCAAAATACCTAAATCTGTCTTCAAGGTGCCTTAAGGTGCTGTCAATGATACAGGGGTGACGCCATGAGGACATGTCCTCAGCAGATGGTAGCTTGATGTCAAGGCCAAGTAAGCTAGCAAGACCAAAGAAACCAAAAGAGCACCAATTTTTATGTTAGTCTGAAGTAAATACAGAATCTTGAAAACTATAATAGCAATTTCTCAACCTTAATTATAGTGAGATAATTAAGGAGAAGTTGCTTTGAACTTTTTTCTTCTTTCCTAAATTTCACCCACCTGGTCTGAGTTTTCATTTCTGTGATAAACATACAACTGACTCACTCTAGGCTTTCCCAGAATCTCTCACAATGGCACATCTTCACACTGGGGGGAGCTGTGTGGATTCACTCTCAAATGATGTTGGGGCATCTTCTGTGGATCTGAAGCAATGGCTGAGTGATACATACCAAACCACACACTGCACTTTTGAATCAGTTGGCACTGGGACATAAACACAGTTCAATCTGGGGAACTATGGAAAGATCCATAGACATAAACAAATCAAAAGTCAGAAGTATTTTTAGAGTCACTCTGAGTTAGATCTGCTGCCAGATGTGTGGTGTGTTCGTCCCTTCTCTTCTGTGAGTAAAAGCTAGATCTCATCAGTGCTTATGGTGACCAAAATACCATCCCCAGTAGCAGTTTTCAAGAAAGCCAGTAGCTTACTGATAAGTCAGATATTTGGTATACACCAATCATTGCCATGAAATCATAGTCACAGAGAAGAAAGACAATTTATGGTGTTAGAAAGACCTTTGGATGGCTTAGAAGACCTATTTTCTTGGAAATTTCATTGTAATACCTCATCCAACTTTTGCATTACAGAAGCTTGTGTAAGGGTGCTGTCAAGCCAAAAATGCTTTCCAGAGCTTCCACAACAAAGAAAGTAGCCAGAGTTTTGTTTTAAAAATTTGTCTGGCACTTAGTAGATTGCTCTGTGTGCTTAAAGGATCTTAGGTCAGTTCCTATCTTGCCTATCCCCTGGAAGCACAAAGCAATCCGGTCTTCAGCAATTCAGTAATTGCCTTATCTCAGAGGTCTCCAAACTTGGCAACTTTAAGGATTTTAACTCCCATAATTTTCCAGCCAGAGTTCTGGGAGTTGAAGTCCATAAGTCTCAAAGTTGCCAAGTTTGGGGGCCCTGCCTTATCTTATGAGATGGACGGCTTTACTAATAATAAATGCATAGACAAAAATAATGGTTTATATAAAGCCCACGTATCTTGATGGGCCTTTGGTTTCCTTTTGTTTTATGGAGCCTCTACATTAGAAAAAGTGAACTTGAGAAACATCAGTCTCTATCTTAAGCCATCAGTTATTGCAGTCTAGTCTATTGTATTTTATTATATGAACAACCTTAATTGAAAATCATTTTGCAAGCAAGGCAAACAAAATGTGGACACACACTTGGTCTGTTTATGATTTTGAGAACAGGCCTTCACATGGAGGGGTCATTTCAAAGCCATTGTTCAACGAAGGCAGGCTGAATCTGGGTCAGAAAACATACTTTCTTTATTAGAACAGCAAAGAAACCCTCTTTGTTCTGCACTGCATGGAGAAGGAGACAGTAGAAGGTGAGTGACCTGCAGATCTCAGTTAGCCCCACCGATAGAAGAGAATGAGGATGCTAAATGTTACACCCACTTCTAAAAGTGTTGATCTTTCAGGAGCAGTAGAAATGACCCAGAAAGCTGAGAGCTAGATGATCGGTTGTAAAAGGACACAGGTGCTATGAAATTAATATTGTAATTTTGTTGCATTGTAAAAGTAAAAAATATTGTAAAAGGAAAGAGAAGGAAGAAAAACAGATTTTAAAAAATTAGCAGCTTGCAAGGAAATAAATTACTATTGTCAGGCCTGATTAGATTTTTCATTACATTTTATTTCATTTGCTTCTGTCATGTACCATTCCTGGAAGTTAATTTTCTGGCTCATGAGGGGGGGGGGGAATCAACATAATTTTTTGGATGATTTTGATAGTCCACCTCATCCTATTTGGTATGTACTATAAACTCAACAAATATTTCTCAAAGTTTTGGAGCAATATCCTGTGCAATGTATCAAAGCTCATAAGCTTAACTTGTGTAGACTTGGAAATGGCCCATATTGTTCTTTCCACTGACACTGAAAGGGATTGTCAAATTTATTTCCTGTGTTACTATCAAAAATACTGCATATACATTAATTGGAGAATTTTAAGGAAAGGGTGATCAGCCATCTTTCACTGATTGTTTGATTGGTTTTCCTGGACCAGATTATCCTGTGATCCCTTCCAATTTTATAATCTATGGTCCATGCATGTGGTCCTAGGGCTATAATCTGACTTGTTCAAAAAAATCTGTACTGGCATCCCATTGGAATTTATCTGATGACAGACCTGAAATGTTCAGTATGTTATTCAGAAGCAAGAAGGAAACTAGAGGGAGGAACCGCTCAAGTCATCCCTCTTCTCTACAGCAGAGAGGACTTTTAATTTGAGTGAATGGATGCTAAAGCTCCTCTCAAAATTTGGGAAATAGCTTTTGTGTCAATGAAAAAATAAATGGCATCAGGACAGTTTTCTATAGGCTGAAGGTCTGGGTTGTAAAAAAATACTGCATTTCCTAATTTTCTAATCTGTCAAGAAGCTCAAAAATGCTTTCCTATTTTCTTAGTAATGAATTGTTTAATTAGTAATGATTTTCATTTTACAGGTAAAACCCACATGCTTGAAGGAAAAATATGAACAGTTTTCGATGGAGCATAGCTAAGTAATCATGGATGGCGTAATGTACCATATTTGCTAACTACTTACTCCCTGTTTGATTTTAACCGTTCATTTCCTGTGGGTGGAAAATTAGTTACAATAAAAATTCTTCAACCAGCAATCCGAAATACCATTTAAGGTAATCAGTGAAATGAAAATGTGGAAATGAGTGATCCTGACATAAATTACTTTTGACTCACTAAGGGAAAATAATCAAGAGCCAAAATAGACAATTGGTTTTTTTCATTTTCTTGAATATAGTGGATTTAGGAGAAAATGCTTTTAAAAAAAAAAAAACCACACCTTCCCGTGCAGACATTTATTGCTTTGCATTCTTTCATTTGAAAAAAAAAATGTGTGCAGCTTCTCTCTGAGGGCAACTCATCATTTTCATCCCCATCCTTCTTTTCCATTCTTTTAGTTTGCAGCACTGATACTCTTTTGACCAATTTAGGATCCAATCAGAATAGGGCTAGAAGGGATCTTGGAGGTCTTCTAGTCCAGCCCCACTGCTCAAGCAGGAGACCCTATACCATTTCAGACAAGTGACAGTCTAATCTCTTCTTAAAAACATCCTATGATGAAGTGCCCATAACTTCTGAAGATAAGCTGGTTAATTGTCCTCACTGTTAGGAAGTTTCTCCTTAATTCCAGGTTGCTTCTATCCTTGATCCAGGTCAGTGGTGGTATTCGACTGCTTCTGCCCGGTTCTGGAGAGCTGGTAGCAGCGATGAGCAGTGGGGACCGAACTGGTTCTCTTCGTTGCTCTGTGTTTGGCCCAACCACCCACCTGGGCTCCCATACTCACTTTTATGGGCAGAATTCAAAGCGTAGCTGCTTTGCGGGGCACAGAATAGTGCCGCACAGTAGCTGCTGCAGCGACCAGCATTGTGCAGGCTTGCAGGAGGTAAGTTAGAATGCTTCTGCGCCTGTGCAAAGTGCGTGTTTGGCACGCGCGGGCACAGAAAGTGTGCAGGCGTGCGAAGCGCGGCCACCAAGCCACACCCACCGAACCGGTGGCAACTTTATTTGAATACCAGCACTGATCCAGGTAAAGGTATATGGAGATTCTCAGTCATCCAGATCATGGTTGTCCCAAAGGTTTTCAAAAAGCAATTGGACTTTGTTTTTCCTTGGAGGTTCTGGGTCAGAACTGAAGAAGCTTCTTGGATGAGAAGTGAAACATCCTCACTTCTCATCCAAGTTTGGGAGATCCAGATAAACATTCTGAATTTTCTCCCCAGCTCAGAAAATGTCTGAACTTTGTCAATATTGTGCTTGGAAAGGTCTCTTGGGTATGAAACACTCCAAGCAGGTAAAAATATCTCTCTAAGACTCACAAGAGAGAAGGAAAACTGCTATTATTATCCTAAACATAAAATTTCACAATAAATGGCTTCCTCATCTTCACCAAATTGTAGGAAAGCATATATAGAATTATGACTTCTTCCAACATTAGTACCAGCTGTGGGAAGGAGAGCTGCCAACATCGCCTTTGAGTACTTATATCCTGAATAGAATCCTTACTGTCTAAAAAAAACAGGCTGGAAAATTCCTACATCTTGGAAACTGATGTGAAGCATGTCTGCCTCTTTATGAATCTTTTTCAATTTAGTGGCCTAGTGAGAATTAGTCCATAATCTCTCAGGCTTGAAATGAAACCTTCGGTCTCAAAGAAGGGATCTTCCCAAGGGAGAGAGTTGTTTGCACACACCTTGAGAAAAAACATGTAATCAGCAGTGATGCAAATCCTTGAAAGAGTCCAAGCATGTTGGAACTCCCATTGTCTATTAAATTTCTTTAATTGGGAGACAGTATGAGTCTTTGGGTCAGTGTGTCTCGACCTCAACAGCTTCAAGATGTGTGGAATCCCAGAACTGCCCAGCCAGCATGCTGGATTCTACCTATACTAAGCCACACAAGGCAGAATACAATGGTGGGTGCAACTCAGACAGATGTTTGTCATAATAACAGTAATTATGCATGTCACATTTGAAGAATTGCATGAGGAGTTGAGGTAAGTCTCTAATTTTTCTCCACCACCCTTTTTATTTGTGTCATTTTGTTTTCCTCCTAAATTGATCCTAAACCTCTTGGTCTAAACTTTTACTCATACCTAGGCCCTGTATTTGAGTATAGATGAGGTAAGGCACCTTCAGAGGTTGCCAATATATATATATATTCTTTTCTTTTTTTATTGTAACTTTCCACTGTATTCGGAGAACTCAGCAAAATTCCTCTCTTGGTAAGGCATGTGATAAAAAGGAACATGTTGAAAAGAAATATAATTTTATCCTGGTTTTGATTCTTCCCCATTTTTTCTGAGTGTTACCACTCAAATAAAAATTACACATGTTGTTCAATTTTGCCAAAGTGACTCTGTCTTGTGGCAGGAACAATATCACCTACATTCTCATCTCAGTGGGAAGATAATGGGGCCAAATACTGAACTACTTTTAACTCCTCCCTCCCTCCTTCTCTCTCTCTCTCTCCTCCTCCTCCTCCCTCCCTCCCTCCCTCTCTCCTTCTCCCTTTTTCCCCACATTTTTTCAAAGAATATTGCTGTGTTTCATCATTTGAGCTACATTATATAAATATTATATGTATAAAAATATAAATGTGCTTTCCAAGCCACTGTCTTCCAAATCAGGAGGGGAAATTATTGGATATAAAAAGAATAACTAGGATTTATTTTAACAGGGGGAGGGATAGGGAGCAAGCAAAAAAAAATGCTATATTCAAGAGAAATGGAAATTGAAGAGGGAGAAAGGTTGGAATTCAATAATTGAGCGACACAGAATGCTTGAAAAACACTTTCTCTAACTTTATAGGCCTTGCTTGGGAACAGCTGTAGGATGCAGTCATTGAATCTGAGGTTATTATGCAACAATTACTAGATGACAACTGAGGGATGAACAGAAGGTTGCCTTCTCTATTCTCCTTCCCCATGTTTTTCAGTTTTAATCTCTCCCTCCCTCCCTCTTTCCATCTCTTTCTCTCTTTCCCATGAGGGGTGTTAAAGTTATTTTCTTCCTCATGTTTTAACTACGTTAAGCTCAATACACACATAGACACATACACACAAGTTTATGCCCTCTGGAATGAGGTTCCCCACGCACCCAAGATTCAAACAACCCCCACCCTACTCGTGTTTTGAAGGGCCCTGAAGATCTGGCTCTTTGCCCAAGCTTTTGGCAAGCATTTTTGAAGCCCCCTTTTCTTCTTTTTTCTTTGTTCCCATCTGAGTTTGTTATCTCTGCCAACTTTGTTCCTTTTTAATTTGTGTTATTTTCTTGTTTTCCAATGTTTTAAGAATTTTTAAACTGCCCAGAGTCACTGGAGTTTTGGGTGGCATATAAGTTTAATAAATTTAATTTAATTATTTTAGCTTTGTACTATAATGATTATTTCTATGTGTAGTTCCTGCTTGAAAATGACAGGAAAGGGAAATGCAACATGGTATTTTGAAGGGAGAGTAGGTTGAGTTCATAAAGAAGGAGATGTGTCATGTGACCATGACCCCCATGGTCCTTGATTGCCCATCCCTAAAATAGTATCCGATTTTGGGCAATGGAAAAGCATTCCTAATTTTAGGGTTTATATCTGAATGAGTGAATCAGCCAGACAATGTTAACTCTAATGAACAAATTGTATAGTTGTTGATCAGTGGTACTAAAATTATCGTAATGCTGTACACACTATCATATTGAGAGCACCATCTGTCCTGATAGTTGATGCTGTCATAAAATAAATCAACAAGATTGGGCCTTGATAGAAACCACCAGAACATCTCAAGGATGATTCTATTAAGATTTTTTAAAATCCACAAAGAAGATAGTGGGAAATTACTTCTGTACCATTACCAGGGAAAGTATACAGAGATACTCATATCGTTACTATCACTGAGCTAGACAAGAGGGCCCTTTTGCCTTTTTATGAAGAGATAATCCTTGGGTTACAAAGGCAATTCGGATGCAGTAATAAAGTACAAAAAGGATGCGGTGGCTCAATGACTAAGACACTGAGCTTGTCAATCAGAAAGATTGGAAATTCGGTGGTTCAAATCCCTAGCGCTGCATAACAGTGAGCTCCCATTACTTGTCCCAGCTTCTGCCAACCTAGAAGTTTGAAAGCATGTAAAAATGCAAGTAGAAAAATAGGGACCACTTTGGTGGGAAGGTAACAACGTTCTGTGTGCCTTCGGCATTTAGTCATGCTGGCCACATGACCACGGAGACGTCTTTGGACAGTGCTGACTCTTCGGCTTTGTAACGGAGATGAGCACTGGCCCCTAGAGCCAGAAATGACTAGCACGTATGTGCAAGGGGAACCTTTACCTTAATAAAGTACAAAATCATGTGATATTTCTCTCATAACCACAGGATGCATGGATCGTCAAACAGGAAGAGGCAGGAGTTCCAGGTAAGGAATGGGGAGGAGTGGCATAGGAGGCTTTGAATAGATTGGCAGAGGTTGTGAAAGGGCAGGAGGGGGTCCTTTGGACCAGGGTGCACTACAGAGGATGGGTAAGCAGGTGGTACTATGGAATATAAATAGTGGGCTTTGGGGGAAGAAAAGTGATAGAGTGACTTAGTGGGATAACTTATAACTTTCCCCGCTGGTTTCTCCATTGACTTTGCTTGTAGGAAGCTAACATGGAAGGTTGCAAATGGCCACCACATTATGCAGATTGCTGCAACTTCGTAATTACAAGCTGGGCACCCAAACACCCGGATCATGATCAGGTGACCATAATGATGCTGTGATTGCCAGCAGCCTAATTTATTTTCTGATATTGCCTTATCGGGTGTGGGTGTGGGTGTGTGTGGGGGGGGGTATATATCAAGATGGCAGCTGTAACCACACTTTTGAAGCACCACCCAACTTTTACACATGCTGTAAAGGAATGACAATCTGACTTTGGGATCAGGAAAAGAATAAATCAGCTTTGCGGGGGGTGGATTTGGAAAAAAGATTACTCAATCCTGGGAAAAAGATACACGTAAGAATGAAACTCATAGGAATCTCCCTTTGGTGTTGTTTAGTATAAGAATAAGAGGGGGCAGACAGAAATTTGGACAGACTTTCAAGATTGTGTTATTCTACCATACTATAACAGAGAGTATTTCTGCAACCCTCTGTTGCATCTGTTTCCCAGCTAAGCCTATTTTGAAGATTTGACAGTTGTGTGGAAAAGGAGCAGGGCTTCTATTTCCTGGTTGCAGGCACCATCTTGACTTGTTTGACATGTTGCCCCATGCTCTGTGGATGTCCCTGACTGACATACATTCTTACACCAATCGTTGTTCATCACATAATTGTTCCTATGACTAGGCTGTGAGACATATTTATTGTTACTCCGTTTCATCTATCAGAAATGTGAAAACTCTGCTTTAAATTTCCTAAGGAAAAAAACATTTATACCTGCCAGATATATCTCCTATCTGCCAGCAAGCTAGGAAGAAACCTTTAATGAGAGGAATTTTAATGTTTCTTCTTAAGTTTCCATTTTCAAATGTCAGAACACTCCAATGTTTCCATATATTTCTGAATTCAGCCCTAGAAAAACAATTGGCTCCCAACAGTACTATTTAAATCCCAATTTAAGCACATCGGTCGGGGAAACAGGAGAAATCTTTATAGAAATCAGAATTTTATCCAAAAAAACCTGACCTTTTAATTCCTTAGATTTTTATCACATCTGTAATTACAAAGTGTTGATCAGTTAGATCAGGAATATTTTGGATAGCCTAACCTAAACAGACTCCACATACTAGAGTCAAGAAATGACTTCTGGTGAAGAATACAACATATTTGGCGATAATATTGCACTTTAGGCAAGAAACTGGAGTATTTCTCCAAAATGTTAGGAGAATTGCCTCTTGAGATAGTTTGGAGTTACAACAACAGAAAGCAGTGCACATACACACACATTCTAGCCGGGCCACTTAGGCTTGTGACAATGGGAATTTTGTAAAATTTAGGGTTACTTCCATTGTTACATTCCACTGGATATTTCTTTTAATAGGCTCAAAAGATTAGAAGATCTTCTGAAAGGCATCTGGGAGATACTTGGGTATGATGGGGAAAGAGTAATGTTGGAGTTGTACAAGCAGAATAGTGTGATATATACTTATTCTTATGTTTGTGATAACATCTGCTGGTTTGTTTTAAACAGTCTGTTTAAGATTCCACACTGTCTTAAGTGCCTTGGCAAAAATATTGTGTACAGATGCATTAATAATAATAAAAAAATGTCCAAAAGAATGAGGTAGGCAGGAGCAAACTTTAGTTAAAATGTGAGTTTGTGGCAGGAAGACACATTTTATGTAGTAAATAGAAAACAACACTAAAAAAATATTTATGAGCTATGTATATATTCAAAGCTATAATATAAAAGTCAGAACACACTATTGGGGAGTCTAGCCTGAGGAAGGAATATATATTTTATATCTTCTTTTTAAAAACAATTTGTTGTGAATCGTTTTGTACATTGCTTATCATGCTATCATTTTTCATAATAAATGTGTTAGGACATGACACCCAGAACACAAATTTTCCCAGACATGAGATTTAATGTTGCAGCAGTAAGTGACAGTGAAATCATTATACATATTATTACTGCCGTACTGTATATAGTCTAAAAGAAGGCAATAATAACCTTGCTGTGTTTCATTAATTCACATGGTTTTAACACAGAGATTTCTTGCAATGAACAACTGATCTGTCATGCCCCTGTCGTAGTCTGAATCTGAGGAGGAAGACGAACAGCTGACAGGGAGTGGGAATGTGGCTCCATTGGCTGTGGAGGAAACTGGGGAAGGGCAAAGTCTGGCTGGGCAGAGCAGGGAAGAGGTAGAACAAAGGAGAGGGAGTTCAGAGGAAGATCCAGGACCACCCCCTCTTCATCCTAGGGCACACTGGGAGGAAGGAGAAGACAGCAATGTGGGTTGCATGGCTTACGGGGGAGGAAAGGGCCCTGATTCCCTTCATTAGCCACAGCTGGGAAAGGAGTTTAAAAGAGATGCATGGTGAGTGCAGCATCTGCTGGGAACAAACGTGAGTTTATCTTGTATGTACTTTGGTTATCTGCATTCCTAGCATCCTCCCAACCATGTTGAGTTATTGCCATGCCTTTACATCTGGAATTCCTTCTCCTGTCTTGCTGGACTAATTACCTCATTTTGCCTTGATTGGACTTATAGTTACAGTTTTTGTTGACCACATTTTGGACTTGATTCTCTGTAGCCAAAGGCTGTTCCTGGGAGAATTTTTCTCCAGCCAGAAGATAACCAGGACATTAGGAACAAAGTTGGAGCTAATAAAGGGACTCCTACCGATTATCTGACTGTGTTGCCTTTGTGACACACCTCAGGTTGTCACATGATCAGATTATCTTTTAAAAAACAATTCTGAAGTCTTTTGGACTCTTTTTTTAAAGATATAGTCAGAATATCATCTAATGCTTGCCAACAATCATATTATGCAAATGTTGAATTTAAATGGCGCACACAAGAGCTTTCAAAAAAGCTCCATTGCCTTGAAATAACTATGTAACTATGGTCTGTTGGGGTGGGAAGTAGGTCTATGAGATACCAAATGGGTTCATCTTAACAGGAGAACAGTTTTGTGTGCTGCATTTTAGGCTGTGGTGCTTAATTGCAATCATTAGGACAATATTCTTGATTGTGAAGAAACTTTCCTGGAAAGATTTCAATGAAATTATACAGTATATTTTCCTATTTCACATACCCACTATTTCCATTTATTTAGCAGATCCTACTGATTCATTGGAGTGTCATTTAAAAATTCCCAATAAACTGACAAAGGTACACAATAGAATACACAAATGATGTGATCTTATTACATAACTGTTTTGAATAATAAGATACTATTTTTAAAAAGCTGTGTGTTAAGTCTGGAGCATGGGTGCGAATGATGGAGACAAGCCGGTAGAAACAGTGAACTTCAAACTCTTTATTTACATGGTGTGACAGCTCAAACTCGAGGGCTGCTATAGCCTTCCTTATATAGGCAACTTATTAACTATTCAACCAATAGCAATACTGGAGCTCTAGCTCCGTTAACCAATGAGAATGGCCTGTTAATGGCCAATCTGTTCCTGAACGGACCAATCCGATCCTGCCATTAACAGCCAATCAGAAGTGCAGGGCCAGAACCCTGCACTTGACTTCAAGCTCAGATAACTTTATTCATTCACAACACTGTGGATTTTCCTCACTGACTTGCTTACCATTTTGTGGGTCTCAGCAAAGCATTCAAAAGAAGTGTTTGATGAGCAAAGGACTCTTCCTTAAGGGATTGAAGCAGAGAAACAAAAGTGACCTTGAGAAAGATGCACAGCTGCTCTAACCACTTTTCTTGGCTTTCTGCACATGTGAACACATACCCAGCAAATAGAATTCATCAACAGTGGCCACCAGCAAAGCAAAAAGGCTGTGCATACATATGGAAAATTGGGGACAGCATTCCAACCATTTGCAGAAAACCTCCAGGAGCACAACTTATTTCATGCTTCAAGGAGGGCTGCCTCACTCATGCTAACATGCTTTGCAAAGTACCTCCTTTGGACAGCTTTACATAGCTTTTCTGTTTCAGCCACAGGGTTAAAATACTGCATAAACATCCAAGAAATTGTACAAATATAATTTGAATTTGTCTAAGGATATTTTCCCATGTAGTATTAATGCTACTATCCTTATATTTTCTACTACCTTCTCCTATTGATATCTTATGAATCTATTACATTGTTTGTATATACAGTGAGAGTTTAAACCTTTCAAATGTGTGATGACCCAGGTGGGATACAAAATAAACACAGTCACAAAAAACAGGTGAAGTCCCTTTTATTCCTTCACTTTGCTTCCAAACTCCAAATATCCTTGAAAGGAGACAAAAAAAAAAAACTCCCGCACAAGCAGTTACAAGAAGGAGGAAATGCTGTTTAAATTATAAAGAGTAAAACACCAACACAAACCAGGCAAGATAAGGGCTTGAAGACGTCCACAGATATCAGAACACACACAGGGAATGACGCCAAACTCCAAGAGGAACAATAAACTAGAGATATTTCCATGCTTTGTTTCCAGCACTCACCCATACACATGTCCATCCTCTTATCCAGTTGTCACACCTGCAGCCCATGAAGAGGAACAAAGCCCTCTCCTCCCGAGTAGACCATGTCTCTCCCTTACCCTCTCCTCCCTGCATGCCCTAGGATGGAGAGGGGATGGGCCTGGGTCCTCTTCTGACTGCCCAGCCGGCCTCTGCCCTTCCCCAGCCTCCTCTAGTACCTCTGGAGCCACACTTCCACTCCCTGTCGGCTGTTCCTCCTCTCCCTCAGAGTCAGTCTCCACGAGAGGCATGAAAAAATGGTAGTTGCAGCTTCTGAACTTTTTCCAAGGACAGGTCCATTTTTAACATCTCTAATCAGCCTTCAGTTATCAAAGATCATGGATGAGGATAGCTAGATTCCTTTTCTCTAGAAACAGCTGTGGTCATTAAATTGATCCCAGGTTTCCTAACTACCATTTCTATTTGTTCTTCCAATAAGAGTTGGGTCCAAGCTGAACTTTAGAGAATACATTTTGTTTGACCAGAAAAAAAAAAGTTATCCCCATCAAGGATAGATGAACACATTTCCCCTAAAATCATGTGGGCCACCATATATCATACACTTCACATCATATAAAATCAGTTTCCATTTAATAGCTATCATAAAGGCCAGGACTACCAAACTGGTGGCCCATGGGCCGGATGAGTCACACATAGGCCACACCTACCCCAGCTCCGTGAAGGAAAAAAACATTGTCACTTGATGACAATGTGATGCTGCAAGTTTGACACCTGTGATATAAGCTAATGCTTTTGATTCCTAAATTTCTTGGGGAGTAAATGAAGTCAAATGTATGCCTGATAGTCCTTGAGGAATATTCCTAGGTATTTGATGAAGAGCTTTTAAATATATCCATATCAGAAGAAAAACAAAGATGACCTGCCATGCATATCTCACTATGTTGAAAGTAAAAAGTCACAGGTTAAAGTTCTGGTGTCTTTAAATAAAGATACCTCAAAAATACATTGAGAAAAATACTAGTTAAGAGCCTAAAGGTTTGCAACTATTTAAAGTAGGCAACCTTGAGCAGATGTGGAGATTTAAGAAATCTTGTATAACAATTCCCCATCACCTTCTGTTTTAAGACTACCACAGCAGCTGAGATGACCAACTCTTTGCAGTGGCTCAGAAGAATGGGATGGCCAATTGTTATCATATGCCATTAAGGAAAGGGTCTTCAAACTTGGCAAGTTTAAGACTTGTGGACTTCAACTCCCATAATTCCTGAGCTAACATGGTTGGCGGAGGAATTCTGGGAGTTGAAGTCCACAGGTCTTAAAGCTTTCAAGTTTGAAGACCCCTGCATTAAGGAATAAAAAGGAATAAATAGCCATATGCTGATGCAAGCTTTCCACACACAAAAAAACGAGCCTGAAACTCAACTGGAAAGATCCCAGAAAAATGAGTAGATTATTGCCAAGTCTGCTTAGAAACCCAAAATAAGTTTATTGAGGTAATGCAAGATTTCTGATCAGGAACAAGATGTTTCATCCAGACTCAGAAAGAAGGAAGAGTTGACCACCTGTACAGCCCAGTCCATAACTTTGAATTATTGCTCATGTGTCACTCTCTGAATTGAGCAATCATGGCTGATTCATTAGATTCTTTGTGGTACTGGCTATTTTAATGAATATTTTAGGAATATTTTTTTTTTAAAAAAAAGATTTGGGGTGGGTTCTTTCTTTTCTTTTCTTTTCTTTTCTTTTCTTTTCTTTTCTTTTCTTTTCTTTTCTTTTCTTTTCTTTTCTTTTCTTTTCTTTTCTTTCCCTTATGGAAATCAGTAACGAATCATGAAAAGCAATGCTCAAAAGCAATGCTGTTGTTGTTTTTCCTCCATTCACTATAGTGAACAATTATTTTATAGTATGTATTGGTTGAAACATCCATACAAATAAATGAAACACCAACCAATGATTTCTTCCACTGACTTATAGGATCAATGCAACATATTTCACTGACTCTGCCATTGGTTTAAACTAAATTCCATTTAAATTTAATTAAATTCAGTAAACACCTAATGTAAAACTGTCCATTATACCATCATAAAACACTGCAACTTTTTAAACAATATTACCCTGATTTGTTTATGCTGAAGTTGTTGAATGATTTAATAATCCACCAGACGGAACATTTTTTTAGTATTTATTTGATTTGTCAATCACTTACAAGATACAGATATAAGAATAATATAGTTTTGAATACATGAGATAGAAACTTATAAGAAAAATAAAAAACAATAGGACAGGGACTGTAGGCACTATTGGTGCACTTATGCACACACCCTAAAGGGAGCGTCTTGAGTAGTAATCTGTTGTTTTCTCCTTTACTAGAAAAAAAACTAAGAGTAGCATTAAAAAAATACAATTCTTCCTTTAGATCTGGCATCCCCAATTCGAAGTCCGTGGACAGGCCCTGAGCTGTGGCATGCCAGAAACCAGGCCACACAAACAAGCAAAGGCCCAACCACATGATGTAGGTAGCATTCAAAACCACGCCCCCTTAGGTCCCCAGGAAAAAACTCTCTCCACAGAACTGGTCCCTGGTGGCCAAAAGGTTGGGGCGGTTGCTGCTTTAGTTTATCTATTCCTTTTGATCACTGAAGACATCTTCCTTTCCTGGCAAAACCAAAAATCGAACAAATCTGAAAGCACTAACTCTTCATCCCATGTGTGCCAGGCACACTTTGTTATATGAAATATATCTCAGTTAAGTCATATTTTTAAAAAGTATCTATCATTTAGTGAAATACAGTAAGAAATTATATTAAAACAGAGTTATCAAATCTGGACAGAAACAAACTCTCCCCTGATGCTCTGCTGGAAAGTTGCAGCCCAGATTTTATAGTCCTAGTAGCGCAGATGATATTGAATTCCATATTAATTCCTTATAAATTGTTGATTTGTTTTAATGCTCATGAGTATGTTTTTCAGCTTTCAGTCTCCTGTAATATGCATCATCATCATCAACAATATCCCTTATAGAGTTATAATTAGAGTTAGGCAACCAAATGTCCAGATGTTTTTGCTCTTCAACTCTTCAAGTATCAGCTTCTAGCCAACACAGTTGTGGATGTTGTAGTCTAAGCTTTTCAATGCTGATAAATTATTGTGATTGTATTATTTGAATATAATATAGATTAAAAACAATTCCACTGTAGTTCCAAGTGGGAACAAATTTAGAACTTCACTGCAGCAAATGTGCGGTGGATCCTGAATAAGTTGAAAGATAATTAGAATACAATCTGACTGCTATTTGTCCTTCTGTAGAGGAATAGATCCATGATAGGGGTGGGAGTGGGCTACACTAACTTTCTAAATTATGTGAAGTAACAAAGACATCTCTTCTCTCATTCAAATAGTAAGATTTTTTTAATGAAATGGAAAACATATATGTGCATTATGTATGTGATTGTATAAATACATACTTTCTCTTGAGAGCAGGCAACAGAATTTCATTTTTAATGTGGGCTGGAGCGCTCACGGTTAAAAAAAAAAGACAAAAAGTTACTTGAACAGATAATTAGAACTGCAGAAAAAACAATTGCTACCAACCTGCCTTCAGACGAGGACCTGTATACTGCACGAGTCAAAAAGAGGGCTGTGAAAATATCTACAGACCCCTCACATCCTGGACATAAATTGTTTTAACCCTCAAAATGATGCTATGGGGCATTGCACACTAGAACAACTAGACACAAGGACAGTTTTTTTCCTGAAGGCCATTCCTCTGCTAAACAACTAATTTCCACAACACTTCCACAACAGTTTCAAACTATTAAGACTGTATTACTATTCTTCTTCTCATCCTTCCTATTGCCTATCTCTTCCCACTTATAACTTGAACCTTGTTGCTTGTATCTTTACAATTTATATTGTTTTATTTGTTTCCTAGTATGATTTGATTGCTTAATTAGTAACCTATGACTATCACTAAGTGTTGAATCATATGATTCTTGATGAATGTATTTTTTTTTCTTTTTATGTACACTGAGAGCATATGCACCAAAGGCAATTTTTTTGTGTTTCCAATCACACTTGGCCAATAAAGAATTCTATTCTATTCTATTCTATTCTATTCTATTCTATTCTATTCTATTCTATTCTATTCTATTCTATCATCTCATATCATATCATCTTACCTTGTAATGAGGAAAATGGTATTGACAAAGACTCCAATGGTGCATTCATCACTATTCTAAATGAATATCTACCTTGTTGCTGGCTCCCTTTCTTCATTTTCCTTCCACCTTTTCCAGCATTAGAGCTTTCTCCAGAGACCTTGGTCTTTGTATAATGTGTCCAAAGCAGTTTATACTCTATCTTAGCCTGGTCATTTGTACCTTGAGTGAGAACTCTGAGTTGATTTGTTGATGAGCTATTTGATTGTTTTCTAGGTGGGAACATAAAAGTTCATTCAGTGCTCTTCTCCTCTTGCTTCAGTGAGTAGGTAAATGGTTAAATGTTGCTTTCCTTTTCTGGTACTCCCTATAATAAAATGGCCAAATGCTTGAAGACTTCTTTTTCAAAGGTTATGTGAGGATTCAAAAGTATATTCCCAAAAATCCATTGATCTCACAATCTGCAGGCTTCTGCATGTCTGCCATAGGAAGATGTTTTGATGATTGTGAAGATCCATTCAGGCTGACTTCTAGAATCCACTTATATTGTGATTATTTTATATTCTATACAGAGCTTGTTTTTACTTGGTGAACAGTTACAATAACTATGTAAAACAAAAAACAAATACACTGGGTCTCTCCTCTATTTCTGCAATCTGCTCATAACCATTAGGATTAATTCTTGCTAGATTTTTAGTGGAAGAGACATATATATTTTATTTTTTTGAAAGTCAAATGCTTTTAACTCAAGGATCAAGCAGAAGAAAACATTTAGGAAGAAAATCCTCCCTCAGCACTTTGACCACAATTTGGATGTCAAATTGAAATTCATAATGACCTTCCAAATATTATGGTTTATGGCCTTCTTTGTAAATGATGTACCCTTTTCAAGGATAGGATGTTTTGTCTGGGAATACTTTTTATCATAAATCACAGTTGTTTGCAGTCCAGCAAGTAGCAAAAGATATATAAGTTCTAATCTTCAGAATAGCTTAAAAACAAATGTTATTAATTATGCAAAACCAGATGTGAGGTTTCATTCTAGATTATGCTAAAGGCCTATAGTCCTGTAGTATGGGTCTGAGGCCTGTGGTCAAAAGAGCAGGGGGGCCTAGAACAACTAGGCATGGCCAACTCAACATGGCCAACTTGGCACAGCCAACTGACCATGACCAACTTACCACAGCCAGCTTGCTGTGGGACAACTCACTGCAAAAGAGTTACATTAATATCAAAGAAATGATGGGATAGAATCATTAAGGAAAGGATACAAAAGAAGGGACAAAATGAAATGTGAATGACAAAAATTAAAATAATTTTAATTACTTTAAATACTTAAGTTGAATTGTTGATTTGTCCTGCAGCAAGTTGTCCTATAGTGAGTTGGCCACTATGGGTTGGCAATGGAGAGTTGGCTGTGGCAGATTGGCTCATTTCGAATCAGTTGGTTTTTCTGATCTCCACCTCTGCTCTGCCTTTGTTTAGAAGCAAAATAGTTGAGGCAGTAGCAGGCAAAGCCCCTCTGGCTCTCTTAATCCACTGTGACATAAGGTCAACTCAGTTATAGGTGATAGAAAGAAAGAAGAACATATACTAATTTCTTAAAGCAGACTATCTTGGTTTGAGCCAAGACTCATCCTTTTTGTCTGTGGTTGGAACTGGCAGTGATTTTTCATGCCAGCTATAACCTAATTCCGATTCATGCCAGTTTGCAGTAAGATGTTCATATCTTATGAACAAAGGAGCTGAATCTTTCCCAACCAGGCCTAAATAATGGGTCTGATATGGTAGTTTTCTTGTGGCACATAAAACTGAGGCATGCTTTTCTGATTGTCTGATGTATTGTTGATTACATTTCTGTATTCTTTTCAATGGAAATAGCCATTCCATCTCCCCATAATTGCAATATATATATTTGACATGTTTGCTTAATGGAAGAGAAGACAAATAAGACTATCATCATTGCTGTGTCCTAACGCGCATGCCCGAAATCCCCGCGTGCTGATTGGTCAGGACGCGGGGATTTCGAACCGGCC
>BHEV01000497.1:0-13508 GCA_004319985.1 Emydocephalus ijimae
AAAAAAACCTTTCTCTTAGAAACTTTCTCTCCTCTTCCTCCTGCTCAGTCTTGCCCAGCTGTCAGCTTCCTTGTGGCGGCCTAAGACCGCCGCTTGACCATCCTGGGAAAAGGGAGTTTTACCGGCTAGAGGGGGGGTCTGCGTCACCCCCCAACCCTTCACCAGCTCCCCCCTATCTTCAGCTGCCTCTACGGGGCAGCCTTAGCCTCCAAACCTTTGCAGGTCGAAGGCACCAAAACGGCTAGCGNCCTGTAGTCCCCACAAATTCTTATCGAACCATCCGGCTTAATGGGTGTCACGATTGGGGTCTCCCAGGGAGAGTGATTGGTTGGCTCTAACACCCCCTGGGCTATTAACTTATCAAGCTGTTCGTCAATTTTCGGTTTTAGGGCAAATGGAACTCAACGAGGCTTAAGGCGGATGGGAACTCTTTTTGGATTAAGGTTAAAAGATATCGGAGTCCCCTTGTACTCGCCTAGTTTTTCTGCGAAGACGTCCCTGAATTCATGGACGAGGTCCTCCTCCCAGTCACTGCTGCCGATTCGGTTAATGCCTGCCACTTCAATGCCAAGTGGCGCGAACCATTGGAGGCCTAACAGGATAGGCTGGTCCTTGTCGATCACAGTCAGGGGTAAGTATGCTGTATGGTTTTTGAATGAGACTCGGACTCGACTGGATCCTATGACTGGAATCCTATTTCCCTGATAGTCTTTAAGTATGAGTCTTTGATGACGGAGGTCTTGGCGCCGGATAGTAGGGATGAGTTGCTTGAGGGTCCAGGAAACCATCGAGAGAGACAATCCCAAGTCGACTTCCATTTGGCAGGGCTGATTTTCGATGGCCACTTTAATTTGGATTTTCTTGGCATCCAAGGAAGAGGCGTGACCGATAGTGATAGTTTGGTGAGCCTCTTCTCGCTTCATGGGGCAGTTTAAGGTTCGGTTTCTGTCGGAGTGGTTCACTGGTTCTCGCCTTACAGGACGGTTTCCTGTCAGTTGGCGATAGTTAGCCCCCTTCGAGGGCTGGCTGGGTCCTAGGAGGCTTCTATAGACCCGTCCGATGTGGCCTCGTTTACCGCACTCATGGCAGAGTGCGTTGTGGAATTTGCACTCGGACCGGGGATGGCTGGCCCCACAGCCAGCGCATGGGTGTTGGGACTTTGGGTAATGGTCCCGATCGGACTGCAGTTGATGGACCTCTTCTTCGTCGCTGTCTGACGACGAAGAGAGGTCCTCGTGGTGGGCCATCAAAAGCTGTCCTTTTGACTTGGGTGAAATGTCGCTGATCGGTTGGTGTACCGGAGCACGGTTGCGGCGCAATTGGGCAGCCGACTTCCTGGTTGCTTCTGCTGCAGTAGCATCAGCGATGGCATCGGCAAGGCTGATGTCGCCTTTCGCCATCAGCTTACTCTGCACGTTTAGCGCATCTAATCCCAGAACTATTCGGTCTCTCAAGGCCTCTTCCAGGTCGGCAAACCTGCAGAGGCCTCCCAGGTTTCGAAGGTCCGCAACGAAATCGGAAACGCTCTCTCCTTTCCGCTGGTTTCTTTGGTAGAACTCGTGCCGCCTTATGAGTGTTGGTATGGTCGGTGCATAGTGGGCCCTCAGTAGGGGTTCGAGGACGTCCCAGTCCATAGCCTTTACTTCACCCAGTTTTGCTAGTGCCTTGGCCATCTTGAATACGGTCAGCCCACAATGCGTTAGGAATACCGCCCGTTTCTTCCCGGTCATGGCATCCTTCAAATTATTGGTTTCCAAGAACATTTGGAAACGATCCATGTCGGACTCCCAGTCTTCTTGCGCTGGGTCGAATAGAGCGGGTGGTGTGACGCCGCCGGACATGGTTCCGCCATTGTGCGTTTTCAGCCACGTGCTCGGTTATTTTCTTCATTGTTCAGTCAGCTCTGACGTCTCCAAATCCCACCCTCGTCGCCAGTGTTATGTTTGGAGCATGGGTGCGAAGAATGGAGATGAGCCGGTGAAATGATGAACTTCAAACTCTTTATTTACATGGTGTGACAGCTCAAAACAATGGCTGCTACGGCCTTCCTTATGTAGGCAACTTATTAGATATTCAACCAATGAAAACCAGGGAGCGCTAGCTCCGTTAACCAATAAGACAGCCTCGTTAATGGCCAATCAGATTCTCCTGAATGGACCAATCTGATCTCGCCATTTAACGGCCAATCAGCAGTGCAGGGCCAGAACCCTGCACTTGACTTCAAGCTCTTGATAACTTTATTAACACAATTATTCATTCACAACACAAATAATTCCAATTAGGCTTGGAAAAGACTACTTTGAAGATTTAAATAAAATTGTGTTGAAATATATATTTCAAGGTAAGAAAGCGAGAATAAAGTTAAAACTTTTGCAAGATGCTAGAATAAGAGGAGGATTTGGTTTGCCTAATTGGGAGTTGTATTACCAGGCTACAAATTTGATGTGGGTCAAGGAATGGATAACATTCAGAAATACTAGATTATTGACATTAGAAGGACGTGATCTGTTGTTGGGGTGGCATGCTTTTTATGGTATAAAGGAACTAAAACACAAGGGTACTTTAGAAGACATTATATGCGGGAGTCTCTTTGGTTAAACTGGGAGAAGATTAAAATACAATGTTATTTGAAAATTCCAGTCTGGCTATCGACTACTGAAGCATTTTCTTATCCTATAATATACAATAAGGAACAAACAGTTAGATATGGTGACATATTGAATGAAAAGGGTGAACTTAAATCTATACAAAAACTAGAGAAACAAGGTATAAAGATGAATTGGTTTTCATATGCACAAATACATTCGAGGTATGATAAAGATTCTAAAACAGAAGGTTTCTATGATAAACTGACTGACTTAGATAAGATTTTGACAGGTACTGATGAAAAGGTGATTAAAAGATTGTATGGATATTTATTAGAAACTAAACTAGAAGAAGAACAAGTTAAAGAAACTATGATTGCTTGGGGGAAGGATTTTGGGTATGGGATCGATTTAGAGAAATGGCAAAAATTGTGATCTCAAAATTATAAAAGGACAATGTCAACAGCAGATAAAGAAAATTTGTATAAGATGTTTTACAGGTGGCATTTTTCCCCGACAAGAATAGCAAGAATGTTCAAGAACAAATCCAAAAAATGTTGGAAATGTCATCAGATACCTGGCTCATATTAGCATATGTGGTGGACTTGTGCGGATGCTAAAAAATACTGGACTAAAATCCACACGCGGTTGGAAAAAATCCACACGCGGTTGGAAAAAACATATACATTTGAAACCGGAGATATTTTTATTGGGAATTTTACCTGAAATATATAGTAAAGACTTGAAATACCTGATTGTAAATGTATTCACAGCAGCTAGGATTGTATTTGCTAAAAACTGGAAAAATGAGAAAACACAATCACAGTCACAACAGCCTGGTAGAATAAGATCAAGAGCTATAATTGCCTGGTTACCAGAGAGCCAACAAAATGCAAGGGAACAAAGTCCAGTGTAATCTCTGAAGAACCCTGATTATGAGGAAAAATAACACAGTCACATAATATATTTCAGTAATGGAAAAGCACATCCCATTTTGAGAGATTACTGTTATGTACATTACCACCTTTGCCATAGTATTTTAGAGACTGATATTGTCTTTGACTGCAAACAAGTTGATGGGTGGTATGTCCAGTTAAAGAAGGGTAAATAAGTTTATTGTGGTCATTACCCAGCACAAAGGACATCAATATGTGAATATGTGAAACTGAATCAATGCTATCAGAGAAGGGGTGTAATGCTGTTATACCATAAAGCAGCCATTCATGCAAGGACTCCTGTATTCTGAATTGGTTTGCAGGATTTTCTTTATGTTTGCCAAATGCTCCATGACAAATGTGATTTGGTGGGAGGGAGAACTGTTCCATATTTACAGTATAAGGTGCAGATGCCTTGTGGAAACATGTTCTGTTCATAAAGAAAATATTCAGTATTGCAGAGCTCCTGAGGATGATTTCATATGTGAGAGTTTTCTGGACAATGCTAAGAGCTTTAAATAGGGTTTTGATAAGGAGAGGATGGTGAAGAAAGTAAATGGGCAACGCCAAAGGATTTTCTTATAATCCATTCACCAAGCCAAGAAATGCCACTGTAAGGTTGGAGAATGATGAAGATTTCTGTGAGACCCACTGCATGATCTTCATATTAAATCCAGCAAGAGGGTGGTTGAAATTGCTGCCATGTGACCAAAAAGCTTCCGAACTTTAGCATGATGTGAATTGATTTGATACTGAATTGACCCAAAGATGGAATAAGATGGTGAAATGCCTAGAAGTAATACTTCATTGAACAGAATCAGAAAAAGTCAAGGTGAACTAAATGGACTGAGAAGGCCAGATTCTTTAGGATTGTCATAAAGTCTAAGAAAGAGACTATTGTCTATATATTAGAGTAATGGATATAAGTAAGCAGAACAGTGAGAAACAATCAGTATATGGATATGCTGTATACGAATACCCAGCAATCAGAGATATGTGTTTGATGAACACTACTGCCTTAAGAGGCCAAATGGGAAAAATGGCATTGGAAGCATTTGCTGGTGGCTGAAAACTATAGAAATTGATCGTACTTTGGGTGAAATGGCAACCTGAAAGCCAGTGTGGACTAGTGGTTAAGGCACCACGCTAGAAACCAGAAGAGTTCTAGTCCTACTTTAGGCATGAAAACAGGATATATTCTTGGGCCAGTCATTCACTCTCAGTCCAACCCACTTTACAGTGTTGTTGTTGTGAGGAAAATAGGAGGAGGGAGGACTCTTAGGTATGTTTGTCACTTTGAAATATTTCCAAAAATAATAATGGCAGAATGTAAATAAAACATTTTAAAATGTCCTTAAATCCACTTAAGCAAACTAATGTGTGCACTGGAAAGAGGTGGTAAGTACCTTGGAAAACACAACCATCCGGAATTTTATATATGAAAGCCTTGGAGATTTAATATTAGATTCCAGAAATGTAATATAAGATAGAATTAATTTTTTGGTCTATGAAGAACAAGCTCTTGTGCAAGTTCTATAGTTGCTTAGATGGATTTTTCTCCCAAATATCTGTTGCTTCTTTGAACAACGTTGAAAGACGTTTGATACCTGTTGAAAAGTTAGACTTAGCTGATAATCATCCAGAACAAGTAACATATTTATAGAATGAGGTTAGCAGCTCTAAGTCTATGGATCAAACTGGAAAGCTTATACTGTCCATGTTGGTAATTAATTCTTCTGTTGAAAGAAATGAGATCTAACTCCTCAAGAAGCTATGATATGAGTTACCATAAAGAGATGGAGCAGACTGCCAATAATGCTTTTGATTTGTTAGTGAAAACAGATCTGAGGGAAAAGGTGAAATCTAACTTGTCATTACCTTCAAAAATCCCCATCTCTAAAAAAGTTCTATTAAGGCCCATATGCAAATAAATAATCCTTGCAAAATGAAATACAAACATCATGAAGCACAAAGTTGATTTTTATGTATTGGTAGACAAATTGGAGTGAAAAACTGATATATTGAAAACTGGAAAATTTAAAAGTTTGCAATCTGGTTATTTGGAACTTGTATTTAGATGTCCAGTTTTGGGGTAGCGTAAAATGATCTAACAATATTTATTTTCTAACTTGTTGATCTTGTATCTAAAACTTGTTGAGCTGAAGTCTCAGTTTTGGTACTCTTGGGCAGTGCTGAAAAAGGGCAATTAGTAGCCATGACTAACTCTACTACTAGTAGAGTTTCTAGGCAATTTAGGACTAATGATGAAGGATTTCCTTTTATGTATACTGAGAGTATTTACACCAAGACAAATTCCTTGTGTGTTCAATCACACTTGGCCAATAAAGTATTCTATTCTATTCTATCCTATTCTTATTCTTAAGTATTTTATTTCCACCACCCGCCATGCATTTTTCAGCTGGTCAAATGGGATGCATCTCGGAAAGAGCAATGTTGTAATTTTCAATTGGACTTTTCCCCAGAGTGAAAATTATATCATATTGTAGAACTAAAATATAATTTAGCTAAATAATGATAATTTATTCACAGGATTGAATGACATACCTAAATAATGATAATTTATTCACAGGATTGAATGGCATACCTTTAATTCTATAATCAGTTTAAACTTTGGTCTGATACTCACAGTTTATTTACTTCAAATTGGCCATTTCAATACATTTGCTCTAAAAGCTACAGGAGAATATGTGTAGGAGTAATCTATTATTTGTAAGTAACACTAAGTGTATTTATTTTGTGAATATGATCATTTTTTAAAGAAATAATCCTTTAAAACAATGTCCTGCATGAAGAAGTCCAAGGTGAGTAAGGACAGCAGAATTGCAGGAGGAATAAAATATAGAAACAAAATAATCAACTAAATACAAGTTGTTTAAATGTCTGTCTCGGACTCAGTGCCAGATTGCAATGACATTGCCAGAAATGCAGCCACATCCTGATGATGACTAGTGAAGAAGTGTTCAATTTGTGTCCTACAGGAACCAAATAAGTCTTATTTTAAGTTATTCTGGCTTGGTCATGGATCAGAAATCCCTATGGTTTCTCCCCCCCACCCCATCTTCTAAACCTCAGTAACAAACTTAAAGACTGTCAACATTTTCATAGATTGGCAGAAAAAGAGTGGGAAGTCAAAAGATACGGTAAAAGTTTGGTTTTAACATGAACAACTTTATAGGTCCGGAAATGTTGTGCATTTGTCTTTGGTTGTTTTTGTAACGATGCCCACTATCCAGAACCATAACATGTTTTTCAGAAAAGAAAAGGCCCCTGGTTATTTTAAACACAAACAGTAAATCTTCGGTGGGATGCTGTTAGTTTTCAGCAGCTTCCTTAATTGTATTCAGATTTTAATTTTCAGCAAGGGAACATATATATATAAAAGTCTACATGAACTTTCCTCCCCCTCTTTTATTCAGTTCTTGAACATTGACAGGCTTGATTCCTCTTTGACAACATTGTTGAAGGCTTAAATCCTCGACTTGCAACACTTTATTTAGTGACTATTCAAAGTTACAAGAACATTGAAAAAAGGGGCTTTTGACTTTTATAAACACAATCGTTGCAGCATCTCCATGGTCATGTGATCAAAATTCAGTTGTTTGGCAACTGATTCATATTTATGATAGTTGCAGTGTCCCAGGGTCATTTGATTCCTTTTTGCGACCACTGGCAAGCAAAGTCAATGGGGAAGCCAGGTTCACTTTACAACTGTGTCACTAACTTAACAACTGCAGTGATTCACTGAATAATTGTGGCAAGAAAGGTCATAACAACTGTCTCCCTTAGCAACAAAAATTTTGGGCTCAATTGAGGTCATAAGTCAAGGACTACCAGTATTGTAGTCCTTTGACTCCATTTTTACCCCAATAAGATTATAAGAAAATTTCATTAGAGATAAACTATGTATGCCAGACTGTGTGAAGTCTAAACCCCAGCAGAAGATTGTTTACCCTAGCTGGCTTTTTCATGAATATTCTTCCTATTTTGCGCAGAAAATTGTTTTTGTTGGCTGATTAGCAAGATGTGGCCTGTGGTTCTGTAGGGCAAGCATAACAAGATTGGTACCTTTTTGAGTCAATTTATTACATTTTGCTGTGTTGGCCCAGTATCAAACTACACTATTCTATAACTGGTTAACCTCCTGCACCAGCAAGATGATAAAAATGTATCCATGCTTTCTCTTAGAGGACTCTCTCTTGGAATAGCTAGATGCTAGGTGCTAAATTTTGTTCAATAGCCATTGCTTGAAGGATTTCATCTTATACATGCATATTTCTTAAAGGACTTCTTTCAATCTGACTTTTTATTTAAAAAAATATTGAGGCCGTCACGTAGGTAGACATAGAAAGCAAGGAACGGAAGCATTTTGTCTTCAGTTTCTGAGTTTCAGAAAAATATCAGCAGCAACCACGAATGGAATGAAAAAGATGAGAGTTTGCATATCTCTAGTAAACCCCGCCCACCCACCTGCCCACCCAACACAGATCTCTTAGTCTTTCCTCAACATCTCAGTACCCTGGTAGGATTATGCTGTTCAGCCTCAATATGCAGCAGGAAGAGAGAGGGGCAACTGCAATGGGGTACTGAAGTGAGGGAGGCTGCAGGTTGATGCATGCAAGAAGGCAAATTAGAAGACACAATGGGATGTGTGCATAGAAGAAGGTTATATGTTCCAGTGGCTTTATCTTCATGCACCAACAGGCTTGTCCATTACAGTGTTCATGAATCACGGACATTGCCTTCCATCTGATAAATTTACTTCTATTTATTTACTTACCTAGAAGAAAATATAATTGAATTTAGCAAGTCTTAGAATGAAAGTGCACAGGACTGCAACAACGTCACTTCCATTTCCACTTAGCCTATTTGAGAGAATTGTTAGTCTTATTTCCAAGCACAATAGATGTAAAAGATATTTTGCTCTTTTTTTAAACCTGCTTTGGAATGTAGGTTATTGTGCTCAATCTGTGGCCCAAGTGCAGTGCGTTGCAGCAATGGAACATTGCCTCCAGAGATGCTTAAAAGTAGGTGATGGCTTTATTCATAGAAAATGGTTATCATGCTCTTTTTACCTCACCCTGGAATCTGAGAGTGAAGGATCCCATAAAATGTGCCTAATAAGCAAAGGAATACAAAATAAAAAGTTCAACAGAGAATATTTGCAAGAAGAATTGTCAAATTCTCAAAGGAAAATATTAAATCTTTACTGTCCAACAATAAGAGGACATGAAGCAGAGAAGTTTCATTTTGATTGTAATGTAAAAGTATGTGTATCTATTTTCAATTCTCTTTTGAGAATATGTGCAGAAGGTAGACGTTCTCAGTTCAAGGCCTATTCAATTCGTTACTATAACATCTATCCAGAATAAAGTTCAACAAGTACATCGCACATACCACCCCCTTCATGTTTATTTTAGGAAGTCAGCTATTTAAGATGCTCTTTTCCCCTCCTGACTTATATTAGATATGTAAACATTTACTTTTTTCTTGAAAAGTCTCTCTCTTTGAGAACATCATCTGCCCCCCCCCCCGCATCAAGCAGAGGATAAAACAAATTAACCATTTAGGAAGAGAATCTTTCCCAAAGAAGATTGCTCTTTGGTAAGACTTTAAAAGAGAAAAACAACTGTTGACAAAATAACAAACTGTTCTAATTTTGTTTGATACAGAAGGATCCAACTGAAGCAACCTCATTAGATCAGGGACTTTCAAGGAAGTCTTGTCTTAGTCACCAAGAGGAAGCAGCAAGGAGCATAGCTTATTATTAACATGCAACCAGCATTTTCCCTTTAATGTCTGTGGAGGCGTTTTAGAACTGGAATCTCTTGTCTGGGAAAAAAACACACTTGGGTTTGTCCAAAGGAAGTATATTAAAATTTAAGTGAATGCAGGAGTTTACTGTGACTTCATTATAGACTGTAATTGCTTTATGACACATACTTAAAGCTAGTACCATAACACATTATAGCAAACCTACTCTTGTCATATAAGGAAAAATAGTTAAGAGCAAGTATCAAGTAAATCCCATAACTCAGTAATAATTCTGCCTATTTAACCTGTTTCAGTTTTAAGTGATCTTTAATGTTGGTCTCTCATTATAAGAATATAGAAACAGTAAGTGTAGCCTATTCTTAATCAAGTTGTTCATATTTCTCTCAAACATAATCAGCAAATTATTACTGTTGTTATGAGTCGCGAAGTCATGTCTGACCCATCGTGACCCCATGGACAACGTTCCTCCAGGCCTTCCTGCCCTCTACCATCCTCCGGAGTCCATTTAAGCTCATGCCTACTGCTTCAGTGACTCCACCCAGCCACCTCATTCTCTGTCGTCCCCTTCTTCTTTTGCTCTCAATCTTTCCCAGCATTAGGCTCTTCTCCAGTGAGTCCTTCCTTCTCATTAGGTGGCCAAAGTATTTGAGTTTCATCTTCAGGATCTGGCCTTCTAAAGAACAGTCAGGGTTGATCTCCTCTAGGACTGACTGGACATGATCAGCAAATAGCATAAAGGAAATAACTTCATTTCAACACTACCATCATTTTTACCTCTCAGAAACTTGGTAAGTTATAAATTAGGCAGTAATCTTCACCACTGTTGCCAATTCTAGAATGCAGAGGACAACCTGCATTCCCCAGCTAGCCAATCAGTTGACACGGAAAATGGTATGAAACCAATAACCTGCCCAATCCAGGTTCTTAGCCCATGATGTGTTTGGCATTTGGTGCTTTACATAACACCTAAGCATTTGTAATGATGAGAAAGAACCCATGCAAGAAGGTAGAGGGAGTCAAAAGAAGCTACTAAGAAGAAAATGGCCCAGATCAGATTGCTCAAATCTCTAGCATTTCCAGTATTGGAAACTGGCTTAAATGATGGGGAACTTTTGTGGAACTCCAATTGAGCCAAATGTTGAGTTGCCTGACACATAAAGTTATGGGACGTGCACATGATATGTAAGGTACTTATGGTAAATAAGAAAATCTTATTAAAATACATTTTTTAAAAAAAAAATCTGGAACAATAATGGAGAATATGGGAAGTTTGAGGAAATGATTCCATGTTTCTCAGAAATTAAAGCCGAGCCTTATTTTCTTTTGACCCCCGAAAAAACAGCTAGGCCGTCTTTTCGGAGGTGACTTAATTTCTCCCCCTCCCACGCACCCTCGCCTAGAGCTTCCCGTGGTCATCCATGCCTCACCATGCACTCCCCACCTTCATCTCCTTGAAGGGCAGAAATAGGATGGAAATCTGTTGTGACTGAAAGGATCAATCCTGCTGTGAGGTTTGACTCTGATGACTCTGAAGATGGAAGGGTGGAGCCTGCTGTGAATGTGGAGTCTGAATTATCAGAGGACACAAATGTGAGCCAGGAGGATGAGAGATTGTTGGAGAGACAATCCTCCCCAGAACCTTCGACTTCCCTCATGCCAGCAACTGATCCACAAAATGAGTCAGAGGCTTCTAATGGGGAAACTGACAGATCGTGGCTTGACGCTAGAACCAGGAGAAGACTGAAATGTCAATCTGAAGGGAGGCATCAAGCCAGACATTGATTAGGGAGACTGACATACCCATCCAGGTGATTTAAGAAGGATTGCTGATTCTCAAACTTTGCTTGGAAGCAAAGTGTTTGATGTGTTGAAAGGATATGTGTGGAGCGGCCTTTGTAATTTATGGACATTCTGAATTACCAGACAGATTCTGGGAAGTCTGCCAAGGACTGGAATATAGTACTGTTAACCCTTTTTTAGTCTGGCTTTGTTTTGTTTGAATATTTTGAACTGTGGAACTTCTTGTTCTCACTTGTGAATATAGGTGAGACATAACAGAAATCCACCTCCTGGATTTCTCCTGGAAAATCCCAAAGACACTCTTCCCTCCCTCCATCCCTCCCTCCCTCCTTCTTTCCCTGCCAAACTTCCCAGAGGATTCTCCCAAATGATCCACCCCAAAGGAGGATTCATCACAGGATTCACCCCAAAGGAGGGGAATGCATTTAAGGGGGTGAATCCTCCTTTGGGGTGAATCCTTTGGGATAATCCTCTGGGAAGCTTGGTGTTAAGGTTCTGCAGGATGATTCCCTTTCTCTTATGTTTGGATTGGAAGGTTTGCCTCTGCTCGAAGGGCAAAATGGTTCCCTTTTTAAAACTACCAGGAGAGTGGAGGAAGAAGCTGCCTGGCCAGTCTGCATTCTTAAGGAACTGAAAGAGGGAATGAGAGTAAAGAAAACTTAAAGAGGGGGGAAAAGTCCATGGGGTGAGGATTTCAGGCAGCTGGAGCAAGAGGAGAGTGCCTGACTGTAAAAGGGCCAAGACCATGAGCAGAAGCTCTGGGGTGAGAAGCAAAGCGAGGCTTGGAGGGGAAGAAACAATAGCATCACCCTCCCACCGCCGCTTCCACCCACCAAAGCCTGAATGACTCACCGACTTGCAGGATATTGTCGACACAGCCACCATCAAGCAAAGCGATGCCCCTGAGGGAGGGCAGGCGTTTCTCATCAGCAGTGGGGTCTGTCCCACCGCTTCTGCTGCTGTTGTTGGAGATGGAACTGGTGAAAAAGGCGCCACTGCTGGTGGGAACTGTGGAAGCTACAGAGGCGGCTCCCCTGCCTGAGAAGCAGCTGAAACTCTGCCGGCGGAGGAATGCGCTCGTTCCTCTACCCACTGGAAGAGCCACTTCCCTGCTACTACCATGCTGCGATGTCCAGCATGGACTCTGTGTCTTGCCCAATGGCAGCAGTCCAAACGCGGCATAAGCTGTGGCGAGGGAGAAGAGAAAGCGATGGCAGCGGAGAAAGCAGCAGTGGTGCAAAGGGCCCCGCCACCACCGAGGCCAACTTCCATGCCGCCACTGCCCGCCGGCTGACCTGGCCTGCAGACAGCACCATACCCAGGTCTGCAGCAAAGGCACTTGGTGGGGGTAGGGAGCCCTCCGCGTTCCGCCATGATCAGCCATTAGGAGCAGCTGGTGGCAAGGCATGGCTACTCACGGGCCACTCCTAACAGCAAGTTCCCCCACCCACCCTCCCCCCATTTCACATGTTTTAAATAGGCATAAATTTTGGGGAGGGGCTTAATTTCTCCTCATGCCTTGAAAACATGCTGGGCCTTCCTATTGGGGGGGGGCGTATTGTTGGAGAAACACAGTAGTGAACCAAAGATGGCTCCATTGAAAGGAGAATTGGTGAGCAATTGAATGAGGAGCTGGTGAATGGATCAGCTTCTTGGAATATCTGTCTAGAGAAGGAAAGGATGTGAGATCAAGTGCTCCAGACAGCAGCTGTTTCTGAAGTGGCACAAGCCAGTAGTCTCCAGCAGGTTTAGAGCTCTGGGAACTGAGATATTGCCTTCACTGCCCAAGCCATGGTTTGATTCTAGCTTTGCATCCTTCCTTATTCACTTCTGGAAATTGCTTACCACTTACTTCCGAAGGTGTTAGAAACCTTCAGAATGGCAAGTTTCATTACACATTCAATCCTTACCAAAGGAAGATTTATGCAAAATAAATTTTAAGAACTTAAAAATTATTCTGGAGTAAACAGCAAAGGGGTAATTATTGATTTGGGAAAGTTATAAACGAAGAGTCCTTGATGCTCCCTGCGCTTGTAAGTTTTCTTGCCAACATTTCAAAGTTATCAACATACTGGGTGGGTCAGGTGGACTTTGTTAAGCCTGGGTTCCCCAACCAGGGTTAAGGAGACAAGCTAAACAGAATGTGCAGCGTTAGTCAGATAGGCAGACAGATAAATGTGTGAGATAAGTTTGTATGTTAGTTAACATACAGTAAAAATAACAGANGTCCTTTATCTCTTTCCCATTCCAGTAGGGAAAAACGCAGTCTTCATCCAGTAATTAGGGATCATAAAGCCAGAGAGAGCAAGCTGATGTTCTTTGCTTCTTTTATGGTGCTTTCACAACCACTCCCTTAATTACATTCCTACAGTTAAAGTTGCAGACACTTTAACTA